>CM066035.1:90755060-91042289 GCA_033557465.1 Ichthyophis bannanicus | reverse complement strand
TCGGGACACTAGTGGCGTGGGAGGAAACGCATACAGTCGGCCTTGGGACAACGGAATCAAAAGGGCATCTCCGCTGCTCACTCGGCGAGGATGCGTTTTTCTGGAACAGAATCTCGGGAGTTGCCGGTTCAGAGGACTGCCAAAAAGATCCATGGTGGGGTAAGGCCCCACCTGAGAAAGATCTGCTGAACCACCAACGCATTCAATCTCCATTTCGTGTGGTTGCAAGGATCCTGCTCAGTCTGTCCGCCAAGTAATTTCCCTTGACCTGGTAGGTAGACAGCCTTGGGGAGGATTCCGTTGATTGACTGCCCAAGAGCACAGTCGTCGTGCCTCCCTGACAGAGAAGGAAGGAGTCCCGTGCCTCCTTGTTTGTTCACGTAGAACATGGCAACTTGATTGTCCGTCTGGACTATTACAGACTGGTGAGATGTGAGGTGGGAGAAGGCTCTCAGAGCTAGGCGTCTCGCCCGTAGCTCCAGGAAGTTTCTCTGCTGAGCAGCCTACCAAGGGGTCCAGAGACCCTGAGTACATGCCCCTTGGCAAGGTGCTCCCCAACCTAGAAGAGAAGCATCTGTCGTCGAGCACTTGAGAATTTGGAGGGGATTGAAAACCCACTCCGAAGTACCAGATTCGGAAGATGAAGCAAACATTGTAGAGAGGAGACGAGCAGGTGTGGATATTCTTACTGAGTCTGCAAGGCTCCCTGTGGCTTGATGCCACATGAGTTTGAAGGCTCCACTGAGCAGTCTGCATGTGCAGGATGGGCATTGGGGGTTACATGAACCGTGGAAGCCCATATGGCTGAGAAGTCTCAGGAATTGGCCTGGCGGAGACCAGGGTATTGGCTGTGATGAAACTGCCCTGGCAACATCCAATCAACCTGTGGGCTCTGTCCACTGGCAGAAAAGCCTTCGCCTGAAGGAGTGTCTAAGCCCCTGCTCCTAATGAATTCTAAGTTCTGGGACGGGAGCAATAAGTGGACTTTGCGACGTTTATGACAAACCCCAAGTGCTGAAGCAGAGCCCCACCGTGCGAAGGGTGGCTTGACTGCATCTTTCCGCCTCCTGGGAAAGATTGGGCACCCTTATGAGCCAGTCGTCCACGGTATGGAACCACAAAAAGACCTTGAAGCCTCAGGTAGGCCGCCACCACCGCTCAGGCACGTTGCTGTGCAACACCCTGGATAGCGAGCGGAGGTTAGTCCAAAGGGTAGTACTCTCGCTACTGTAGTAGTGGTTTCCTCCCACACAACCAACTCTGCAGATATTGTCTGTGGTCTGGATGAATAAGGATGTGAGTATAAGCATCCTTTAGATCTAAGGAGAATAGCCAATCTCCCTGCTGGAGGTAGGGCAGCAGGATTCCAAGTTAAGCATCTTGAACTTTTCCCTCTCCCGGAACTTGTTTGAGGTTGCGCCGAAGTCTAGGATGGGTCTGAGGCCTCCTGTTACTTTTTGGTACCAAGAAAGTACCTGTAATAAAAGCCGTGACCTCTCAGGTTGGTGGGGGACACCGGTTCTAACACAGCCTGGTCCTTTAGCAGACGTTGCTAACTCCTGAAGGAGTAGGTCCCTGTGCAGAGGGAGTCTTGGAGGCTCCCCTTGGAAACAATAGGAGGGAGGTTACCTGGTGAAAATGGAGAAGATAAGCTCTTGTGGACTATATGGAGCCACCCAGGTATCTGATGTGACGGCTGGACCACCTGTGGGCAAACGTGGGCCAGCCGGCCTCTGCTAGTGCTGATGTTAAGCCAGCTGAGGAGAAGAGGCATATGGCCTTCTGAGTCACAAAAACCCCCACCCTGCTGATGAGGCAGGGCCAGTTTTGGTGGCTTGGGGGCCTTCTGCCTACGGGGCCCATGACCCTGCCCCTTGGCCTGGCTGACCCTGTTGGGGGAGAGCTGCAGAGGCCTGATAATGGAGGGTATTGTTGATAGGCAAGAGGACCTTCCTCGGGTTAAAAGGTCTTTTTTCCCAAGCCCTTAGTTTTTTTCCTGAGCGAAGGGGCCAGATGGTTTTTTTCTGGGGGACAGCACCAGTCCGGGTCAGAGTCTCAGTCCTCGGTCTCAGAGTTCTGCCGGCCTTCTTTACTCAGCCATGGGCTTGCCAAAAGAGGTTTTCACCTCGGCACGGGGGGAACAAGCGACACCAACTTGTCCTGCACCCATGGCTCGAGTGATTCGGCGATGACCTTTGTTTAGCCAAGCATGTCGGCCGGAGCAACGATGCCATGCCCCGGCTACTCCGTGCCGAAGCCTTGGAAAGCCATCGTAGGCTGCTCAAGAAGAGAAAGCCTTTCCGAGCACTCTCGGAAATACCAGTGGACAAGGCTTTGGGAACCTCTGCAAAGGTGTCATCGGAGAGACCAGCAGGAGAACCCGGCAATCTTCCTTTGTCAGTTCTCGGAGATGCCCATGTAGAGGCTGGTATGTCTGGACACGGCAAGCAAGCATAGAGCCCTGGAAGAACTTCTTAACGAGGGCATCCATGTTTCCGGGCCTCCCGGCCGGGATGGGCACCTGCGGAGTGCATCTTCTGACTTTTTCAGGTCGATTGCATGGCCGATTCCACAACCATGGGAGTTGGTGCGGGTAAATTTGTGCCTTGTGGAACCCGGGGCTCTTGCGGACGTCGATAGATTGGAATTGACCCGCTTGCTTAAAACCGGCATCGAGGCCGGGGGTCTCCCCCATGAGGAAGAGCAGCCCGCTCCAGCATCGGAGGCAACCGGTACAGTAAAGGCCTCCTTCGGGGGAAGGAGTCATAACTGGAGGGCCCTCCGAGCTCCTCGGCTCGAGGCTCCTCCTCGGAGTATCCGCGGGGAAGGCCAAGGCCTTGGCCAGTATCCCGCACGAAGTCCCGAGACAACCGGGTATCCTCCGGTGGGGATTCAACCTCGCGAGGCTCAGACTCCGGCTGGAGTCCGATGGGACACACACGAGTCTGAATAAGTGTCGGGTGCCTCTTCGTTCCTCCGTCTCCCATCGCCCGACTCCTCGGAGGAGGAATACGAGCGGCTCCGTTCGGGCAGGCACCGATGCCATCCGCCCCGACGCCAAGGGTACCGGCGTCAATGACCTCGGTCCCGAACGGGAGGCCGAGGGAGACCGTGGCCGAGGATCGACTCGAGCCCGCATGGACTCGAGGATCGGCTCGGCCTCCAGGGTCGACTTGGACGTCGATGTCCCGGTGGTCGGGGCAGATGCCACCGGTGAGACCGGCAATCAATGCCTGCTGCTTTTCCATGAAGGCAGCGAGGCTGCTGTCCAAGGCCGTCAACCTGAGTCCGAGCTCAGGAGACCCAGCAGCCCCCGACTCGGGCCCCGACGGCGTCAGGCCCGACGTCGGCTCCCCTGGAGAAGAGTCCACGAGGACTACAGCACTCACGTGTCCAGGAGACCTCCATCTCGATATGAGGATGCTTGGAAGGCATCTCCAACTCCGAAGGACCCGGGACGGCTATCGGGGCTGTGCGACCTGGCCCTCGAGGAACCAGGAGCGTCCACCGACGCCACCCTCGCGGATATCTTTTTCCTGCGCTGTTCCCGCGAAGGAGACCCCCGCTCAGAGGAACCCCGACGCTGCTCGGGGCCGGAGTCCTGAGACATCGAGGCCTCTGACGAGGTCCGGGCCCATCCGGACGCGGAGTCAGAGAAGATCCTATCCTTCTGGTGCTGCCGACTCCTCAACGCCTTCGAGGACATTTTGCCACACGGAACCACAGATCATCGGGTCATGATCGGGTCCGAGGCAGCAGTCATGTGTGTCGGTAAGAGACATAGCTTCTTACACCGATCACATTTCTTAAACCCGCTGGTAGCTATCGGGGGAAAAAAGGGCCCCTGCTAGGTCCAAAAGACCGGGCTGCCAGGGAAAAAGAAAAAAGGCGCGAACGCCAGTCACAAAGGGCAAAAACCGAAAAAAGAGAAAAAGGACTCGATACCGGCGTATCGGTCCGAGCGGGAAAAGGATCCGGCGTCGAACAGGAAAAAAAAAGAGAAAAAAAACGGGAAAATCAACTTTTTCCCTCAGGTCCGAGGCAGCGGAGGCAGCAGTCATGTGTGTCGGTAAGAGACATAAGTTTCTTACACCGATCACACTTTTTAAACCCGCTGGCAGCCATCGGGGGAAAAAGGGCCCCTACGAGGTCAAAAGACAGGGCTGCCAGTGAAAAAAGAAAAATGGCGCGAACACTAGTCACAAAGGACAAAAACCGAAAAAGGGAGTGTGGGCTCGATACCGGTGTATCAGGCCCAGGCGGGAAAAGGATCCGGCGTCGAACCGAAGGAGAAGAAGAAAAAATAGGGAAATCAACTTTTTCCTTGGCGAAAAACGAACTACGTCCGTCGGGCTCCGCGGAAAAAAGAAGACTGAGCAAGATGGCACCCTTGGGCGGGAAGGGGACCGCGCATGGGCGCTGATATTCCCAAAGGCTTTCTTTGAAAGCTGGGGAAATGCTCCGCACGGGGCTCCATCGTGAGGACTGGACTTCCTGCTTGGTCCTGGAGAATTGTCGATGCCGGATAGAGGACGCATGACTCGGTCCCGGTAGAATACCTGCCGATGTCGATGCAGTTGGTGCCAGTACCGGAGTCGGTGCCGGTTGAATTGTCTGAAGCGGTTTTCAGGGGCATCGAGGTCGTGAGAAGAGCCGCCAGACTGCATTCAATAGCCAAGAATCTCTGGTCTATCGATGCTGCCGATGCTTTGGGTATCAGTGCCGGATGAAGCGACCGGAACCCCAGATCATGGCACCAGTAGTTCTGCTGAGGATGAAGCCGTGAGAACATCCTGGAGCCCCGTTAGTGGGCTTTGGAAGCCAAAGCCTCTCACCCGGGGCAATTTTTTTGCCGGTGAAAGTCCCTCAAGGGCAACGCCAGAGGCATCTCGATGTTTAGCAGGACATCTACCCTTTGAGGACCAGCTAGATTTATGTTTAGTTCCCTGAGATCCATGGGAGGAAGATGAAGCCCTGGAAGATATCGATGCCACGGAGGCTGCATCAGAGGGAAAAAGGGTGCTAAGCTTAGGCAGCCGCTCGATTTTGCAGGCCCCTTTTCGACATCATCCCACAGGCACACACTCTGAAAGAGAGTGGTCAGGACCTATGCATTTGAGGCACCACTACTCATGGGTGTGGGTGACGGAGATGGTACTGCCACACTTAGAACACTTTTTAAAACCCGAAGCGAGCTTTTCCATTTTTAAGGAAAAAAATTGGGCCTAGTGCCCAAAATGGTGCGTGGTGCCCGAGAAAGAAATTACTAGAGAAAGACTCCAGAAGCAAAGTTCTTTTTTTCTAAAAAGAAAAAAAAGAAAGAACCACCGGCGGTACCGGTATAGCGTCGAGGAAGGCAGATGAGACCACAAAAAAAGAAATATAAGAAGGGAATTTTCTGTGGTGACAGGATGTGCAACCTGTCGGCTCCGCGGAAAACGAAGAACTGGAGAGGGAACAGTTGGGAAAGGCGGGAAGGAAGCACTCAGGCGCTGTGGGATGCTCCCAAAAGCTTTCCTATTGGATGCTGGGGAGCGCTCCCACGCAGGCTCCGTCGGTACGACGATACCCATATGTGAAGACTACATTTCTGCTTGTTCCTGGAGATTCCTCTTTTTGATTACATACAACTGTTACAGTAGCTGCCAGAGAACATCAGATCCTTGAAGAGGGGAGGGGGGAAACAATTTTTAGGGTGTTACGAGTATTTATTTATTTATTTAACAACTTTTATATACAGCGCTATTGTTATCAGTGCGGTTTACATTGAACAACATTAACTCAGACTTAGAGATCTAGTCCGAGTTTACAGGTAATAAAACAGTTAAACTGGGGAATAATATACAGCAGTTAAACATTTAACAGAGGTAACTATTTACAGCACTTTAGCATATGTTGAAAAGATCTTTACATCAAAGAGGAACTCTCATTTGATATAGACTAGGCTATATGCTACAGAGGACCATTTGCTAACCATTGGTTATTGGTTTGAGTATAACCAGACACTCCACTTCTCCTTTGGTTTTATTTTTTATTTTTATTATGGATTTCCAGTTATAATGAAAATCAAAAGCCCTACTTTCCATCCCAATGGAATTTTGGAAAGCAATTATATAAATATATAAGGAGTTGAGAATAATTATTCATCTGTGTATTGGTGAGCAAAATAATTTTCTGACAACATAATAGAACTGGACAAAATATGGCATGGTGGGAAACTTGGAAAAAAGTTTGAAAATGAGCCATATTGAATCAGTGATTCTAGAGAAATAAAATTCCCAATAAAATGGAATAAGAAAAAGGGGCGAGGCAAAAAAAGACCCACACAGGAAATGACACACATTACTGTATCTTGTTTTTTTTCTATTACTTACAGTTGCAAAAACTAGCAGAGATACCAATTTTGACCACCACCCATAACTATGCCATTATGGCCACTCCTTCAGAGAAATAGCACAGCAAATGGTTCAGTGTATTAACTATAGACGTGCACATTATGACGTCGTCCCAGGAGTCATTTTAGAAAGCAGAGTGCAGAGTATATAGACTAGTGCTTCCCAAACCTTTCTCCATTGTGACCCCATTTTGGTGGTTGAAAATTCACGTTACCCCAGATAGTAACCAAAACAAGTTATTATTCAACGTAAGCAACAAATTCACTGGGTTGCTTAAAGATTCAGTTAGATATAAATACATAAATCTATTCTATTAAAAAGTAATTATCTGGTGTACTCACCATGCCAGAGACGTACTAGCTTACAAGCTGAAATTCAGTTTCTCAAGCTCACCCTGCAGTGCACTGTCTGAGCCATGTGACCAACCCGCCTCTTTTTAGATGAAAGTGAGCTGGGAGGGTATAGCACAGTTACTTACCTGTAACAGGTGATCTCTGGGAACAGCAGGAATTAGTCATCACATATGGGTACGTCGGTACCGACAGAGCCGCGCGGGAAAGCTCCCCAGCTTTTCAGATTAAAAGCTTTTGGGGCCTCCCACTGCACATGCGCGCTGCCTTCCCGCCTTCTGACCAGCTCTCGTCAGTTCGAGTTTAAAGCTGAGACAATAGAGAGAGAGGACAGGAAGATAGATTGATAGAGATACAACTCCTAGGGGAGGTGGGTGGGTTGTGATGACTAATTCCTGCTGTTCCCAGAGATCACCTGTTACAGGTAAGTAACTGTGCTATCTCCAGGAACAAGCAGGAATAAGTCATCACATATGGGGACTCCCTAGCTAAGATGCCTGGGAGATCCCCCTCCAAGGGTAAACCATCTTCGCATGGATCTCAGGCATCCATCCAGGGAAGGTGGGCAGGAGTTGTTTAAGTATGGAACAGGTGTTTGAGGACAGCCTGACCAAACAAGGCATCCCGGCGGGAGTCCTTGTCCAAGCAGTAATGGGCTGTGAAGGTATGAACCGAGGCCCAAGTGGCTGCTCGACAAATCTGATCTATGGACACAGAGTGAAGATGAGCCATAGAAGTGGCCATGGCTCTCACATTGTGAGCTGTGACATGGCCCTCCAGAGAAATGTTCTTACTCTGGTAAGCAAAAGAGATACACTGAGCGATCCAATTGGAAAGTGTACGCTTGGTGACTGGAAGTCCCAAATGAGAAGGATCAAAAGCCACAAAACGTTGGGAAGACTTTCGATGTGGTTGAGTTTTGTTGAGGTAAAAGGCAAGAGCTCTTTTACAATCCAGAGTATGAAGGTTCCTCTCTGCACTGGATGCATGAGGATCCGGGAAAAAGACAGGTAGATATACCTCTTGATTAAGATGAAAAGGCGAGACCACTTTGGGCATAAAGTGGGGATTCGTCCTAAGGACCACCTTATCATGATGAAACCTAGTATAAGGTGGATGAGCCACTAAAGCCTGCAGTTCACTGATGCGGCGAGCCGAAGTGACTGCAATAAGGAAAACAAACTTCCAGGAAAGAAATTTGAAGGAGGTAGAGTCCAAAGGCTCAAAAGGTGGCTTCATAAGCTGACCTAGAACTAGGTTCAAATCCCATGCTACCGGAGGAGGTCGGATGGGAGGTTTAGTTAGAGTCAGGCCTCTCATGAAACGTGCAACAAGAGGATGAGAGGAGACAGGTTGTCCATTTATAGGTTTTAAGGATGCTGCAATAGCACTCAAATGGACCCTTACTGAATTTGTCTTAAGGCCTGCATTTGAAAGATGCAGGAGATAGTCCAAGAGGGAATTCAAAGGAAGTGCTAGAGGGTCAAGACCCTGCTGAGCACACCAAATGGAAAAACGTTTCCATTTGAAAGCATAAGAACGCCTCGTGGAAGGTTTCCTAGAGGCATGAAGGATATCTGTCACAGGTTGAGAAAGATTAAAGTCTTGAAGACTTAGGCCTTCAGTAACCAAGCTCTGAGATGTAGGGATTTGGGGTTTGGGTGCCACAAAGTCCCCTCCTCCTGAGACAGAAGATCTGGCGCAGCTCCCAGGTCCAGGGAGGATCCCTGGGAGAGATGCAGAAGTAGAGGGAACCACACCTGGCGTGGCCAGCGGGGAGCTATGAGGATCATAGTCCCGTGATCCCTCTGGAGCTTGAACAGAGTCTTGGATATTAGAGGAATGGGTGGAAAGGCATAGAGGAATTCCTGACCCCAATGCAGGAGGAAGGCATCGTGGGCCTGAGCTCCCTGACACTGAGTTCTGGAACAGAACCGGGGAAGTTTGGCATTCCACGGACTTGCAAAGAGGTCTATGTCCGGGGTCCCCCATTCCTGAAAGATTCTGCGTACCTGGTCCATATGTAGGGACCATTCGTGTGGAAGCAGAACTCGACTGAGTCTGTCTGCACGAGAGTTTTGAACTCCTGGAAGATACACTGCAAGAAGGTGAATTTGATGCTCTCTGGCGAAGGCCCATAATCTGAGAGCTTCGTTGCAAAGCGACAGAGAGCCTGTCCCTCCTTGTTTGTTTATATAGAACATGGCTACCTGATTGTCTGTCTGAACTAGGACAGTCAGGTTGACAAGGAGGGTATAGAAGACCTTGAGGGCAAGGTAAATTGCTCGCAGTTCCAGGAGGTTGATATGAAGGTGGCCTCCTGTGGAGACCAAGTGCCCTGAGTGGAGAGGTTCTGAAGATGAGCTCCCCACCCTGTCTGGGAGGCATCTGTTTGTGAGGGTTGCTTGGGGCAACAAAGGTTGGAAGGGGGCCCCCAACAACAGATTCTTGGTGGATGTCCACCATTGGAGGGACCAAAATAGACGGCTTGAGGTGAGTATTTGGTCGGAGAGCGCTCCAGATGCTTGAGTCCACTGGGTGGCCAAGGTCCATTGAGCTGCTCTCATATGCAGACGAGCGTAGGGCACCACATGTACCGTGGAGGCCATGTGGCCCAGAAGTCGCAGCATTTCCCGGGCTGTCAAATGACTGCTGGACTGAGCTTGGGAGGCCAAACTCAGCAGGCGTTTGGCCCTGACCTGAGGCAGGTAGGCCCTTGCAGTGATGGTGTCTAACTGGGCCCCTATGAACTCGAGAGACTGAGTAGGGATTAGTTGAGACTTGGGAAGGTTTACTACCAGTCCTAGATACTGCAGAAGACGCCTTGTGCGGTCCAGGGAAATTTGGGCCTGGGACTGAGAAGGAGCTCGGATGAGCCAGTCGTCCAGGTATGGGAATATGAAAATTCCCAGGCCTCTTAGAAAGGCAGCTACGACTGCCATGCATTTGGTGAACACTCTTGGAGCAGAGGCTAGACCGAAGGGGAGTACTCTGTACTGGAAATGTTTTCCCTGAAACAGAAATCGAAGGTATTTTCTGTGGGATGGGTGGATGAGTATGTGTGTATACGCATCCTTTAGGTCTAGAGAACAAAGCCAATCCTGACTCTGAAGGTATGGAAGGAGAATGCCCAGAGAAAGCATTTTGAATTTCTCCTTGAACAGAAATTTGTTCAATTCTCTCAGATCCAGAATTGGTCTGAAGCCCTCTGTCTTCTTTGGTATTAGAAAATAAGGGGAGTAGAATCCTGTCCCCTGTTGAAGAAGAGGGACCTCCTCTATTGCCCCCTGGGCAAGGAGGGAGGAGACTTCCTGACCCAAGAGGGCCAGGAGAGATGGGGGAGAATTGAACTGCCTCACCATAGTATAAGGAGGAAGGTCGGAAAAATGGAGTTTTTAACCCTCTCTGATGATAGAGAGGGTCCATAGCTCTGATGAAAATTGCTCCCATCAGGTATCAAAGTGAGCTAACCTTCCGGGTATGGAGAGGGGCTCTTGTTTTTCTAGAGCCAGAAAAGTTAATTTCTCTAGGGTAAAGTCAAAACACCTGAGGGGGTGGAGCCTGCTGAGGCGTAGCAGACGCCGCAGGCTTTGACCTTGCCTGTTTAGGTTGCTGACGTTTAGCAGCAAAACGAGGCTGAGAGGATTGTTGGCCAGTATTTGTGGAAAATCTGGACTTCTTGTAATAAGGCCTCTTAAAAGACTTCTTCTTGGCAGGAGTGGAGGTAGACTTAGAAAGTCTATCTAAGGTGGCATTTTCTGCATCCATTTGAGTGGCCTTAATTTGCCACTCCTCACCAAATAAGTTCTCACCTGTACAGGGCAGATTTCGTAAGCCATCTAGGACCCAAGGTTTCTAGATCAGAGCCTGGAGCCAAGCAAGACGTCGGGCTGCTATAGCAATGCCCGAAGCCCTACCAGCACCCTCAAAGAAATCAAAGCTGCCCTGTTGGAGAACTTTGAAATATCCAAAAGGTGTTTCACTAAGGAAATGAACTGCTCCCTCTTATCCTCAGGGATAAAGGGGCAAAATGCCGAACTTTTAGAGCGATTTCACTGAGAAACATGCCCATGTAAAGACTATAGGAATTAATCCTGGCTATAAGCATAGTAGCCTGGAAAATTTTCCTGCCAAAAGAGTCTAGAGTCTTACATTCTCGCCCTGGAGGAGTAGAAGAGTGCCTTTTGGTACTCTTTATCTTCTTCATTGCAGACTTCACCACAATAGAATGGTGAGGCAACTGGGTTTTTTGGAAACCAGGAGAAGGGGGGACACGGTACATGGTGTCCAACCTGCGAGAAGGAGACAATGTTAGAGGAGCCTCCCATAAGTCCATCAAGTGTTCTTGAAGGATTTCATGGATAGGCAGGGTGACTGCCTCTTTAGGAGACTTAGAGTATCCTAAAATATCCAGTTTCTTTGATCTGGGTTCCTTTTCAGAGGATGAAGCAATAGAAAGACCTTTAGCCATTTCTATGATGAAGTCCTGAAAGGACAAATCCTCTGGTGGAGACATTCTCCTGTTAGGAGAAGAAGGCTCCTCAGGAAGATCAAGGGAGAACTCATCAGAATCATCAGAGGAGTTAAAATCCTCTGAAGAAGCAGAGTATCCTCTATGTGCTTCCAACGCACGATACGCATACCGTTCGGTATCGACATCGGGCGTACCGGGTATGGGATCGGTACCGGGCAAAAGCCCGGATCCGGCATGCGGAACCGATCTGCGTTTGGAAGACGATGGCCTCGGTTCCGGTATGGAAGCCATTACCGGAACCGGACCCGGTACCGCTGGCTGCGGTACCGAGGGCGTAGCAGCATTAATAAAAGCCAGAATGGCCTGCTGCATGACTTGGACAGTAGTGCCCATAGACGCCACTACTGCCTGGATGTCGGTACCGGTATGGGCCGGTACCCCAGAGCAGTGCAACAGGTGGTCTGTCGAGGGCCGCGCCATCGATGTCAACCTGTGACCCCATGATTGCTTTGGAGGCCGGAACCTCCCGCCGGGGTTTTTTGGCCTGGGCAGAATCCTCGAACTCAGAATTGAGAGCCTCTCGATCTTTAGAAAGAGATTTGCTTTTAGAGGATTTGCCCACTGGAGTTTTGGTTACCTGAGATCCATCCGGAGAGGAAGACCTGGATGACTGTGATGCTTCTGAAGGAAACAGCACATGGAACTTGTTGGCCCGGTTCTGCAATCCACGTTTCGACATCTGGGAGCAGGATGGGCAGTCCGGTATGGAATGGTCAGGTCCTAAACATTTAAGACACCATTCATGGGTGTCTGTAAGAGGAATGACAGCACTGCACTTGGTACACTTTTAAAACCAGGAACTGGCTTCTCCATGAGGAGAATTTGTGTAGGCCTGAAGGCCTAACAAAGTACCAAGCTGTGCTGAAGAAAAAAATATATTTTTTTTTTTATTTTTTAAAAGAAAGAAAGAGAGACCGGCAGTACCGGTTTCAGAATGGGGAAGGCAGGTACGCGGTCTAAAGAAAACAATAAAATTAACAATTTCTTCAGCGGTGACAGGAACACGACCTGCTGGCTCGCGGCGAAAAAAAGAAACTGACGAGAGCTGGTTCAGGAAGGCGGGAAGGCAGCGCGCATGTGCAGTGGGAGGCCCCAAAAGCTTTTAATCTGAAAAGCTGGGGAGCTTTTCCGCGCGGGCTCCGTCGGTACCGACGTACCCATATGTGATGACTTATTCCTGCTTGTTCATGGAGATCTACAGGTATCATGGAGGTCAACTTGTGTGTGGGTGTGTGATTAAGTAGATCTGAGTGCAGATGATTGAATGTGAGTGCATGGGTAGTAAATATTTGAGCATGGGTTGTTAGAAAGAGTGGGAGGATGCCTACAGGTGTACAGTTGGGATCTGTGCATGTGTGACCAAGTTGACAGAACAGGTGTGTGACCAAGTGGATTTAGGTGGGTAATTTATTTCCCATGCAATTGCACACTCAATGTCTAGGTGCAGTGTGTCTGAATTGGTGGAAGGAGTGAATCATCCCACCTTCATTCTCCAAGTTCTCTTATCACAGCAGGTGGAGGAGATTGTCTGTGGCACCCCTATTCTCCTGCTGTGATCTCTACTATTCACCATTTCATTTACCCACCCTCCTTTTCCATGCCCCTCTCTCTTCCGCTTCCCCTCTACCTCTTCCCTTGTATTCTTCCCAGTCTCTCCACCCCTAAGCTCATATCCCTCCAGGTTCAACTACTCCTCTGTCAGCTCATCCTCCCCCCCCCCCGAGTAACTCTTAGACCAGGGGTGCGCAATTCCGATCCTGGAGGGCCGCAGACCAGTCAAGTTTTCATGATGTCCCTAATGAATATTCATGGACCTATTTCCATACAATGGAAGGCAGTGGATGCAAATAGATCTCATGAATATTCATTATGGACATCATGAAAACCTGACTGGTCTGCAGCTCTCCAGGACTGGAATTGCCCACCCCTGCTTTAGACTCATTCCTTCTCTCATCTCTTTCTCCCCAACCTTATTTCACAAGATTTATCCCCTTCCTACCAGACTGTCTCTGTGCTCACTCATCCACTATCCCAATCATTTCTTTGTTCTCAGTCTCTCACTCTCTTCCCTCCTACAGGCTCATATCCCCACTTTCTTCCCCCACCCCCATACACTCTCTACCCCCAGAGACAACCATTCTCCCACTTCCCTTTCTCCTCTCTTCTCAATCAGGCTGGTTCAGTGCTCACTCTTCTACTATCCAGATCATCAATTCTCTCTCAGCCCACTCTCTCCTCCCTTCTGCAGGCTCATATCCCTACTTTCTCTCCCCTCCCCACTCAATGATAACCCCTCCAGAGACAACCACTCTTCTCTCCCAACTATAAACTCACCTCTTCGCTCATCCATTCTCTCCACTCCTGAGGGTGACCTCATATCCACTTCATTCTCTCTTCCTGCTAAGGTCATCACTGTCTTTTGACCTTCCCCCCACTAATCCGGGCAGCAGGAGAGAGAGAATAAGTATGCCTGGGGCCATCTCCTCCAGCTGGGGGAGGAAGAAAGAGCAGGCTTGGGATGGCATCAGCTGTTGGCAGCAGGGGAGGCTAGGATTGCGGTGGAGAACGGCATTCAATAAACAAACATAGGTAAGGGAAATAAGGCCTGGCTAGCAGGGCCAGTGCAAGGAGATGAGGCGTGATAGGTGAACCTCATCCTTTGCACCATTGCTGCTATCCCTCTATGGGACAGATAGCGACAGCAATAGCCGCACAGCCTCGTGGAGCTTACCTTCAATCTTTGGCGCTGCAGGGTTGTTTGCTTTCGCCGCTCTCTGCCACCTGATGCTGATTTCCTGTGTAAACAGGAAGTCTGTGTTGGGCATCAGAGAGCAGCAGAAACAAACAGCCCCGCAGTGTCGAAGCTTGAAGGTAGGCTCCAGGGGGCTGTTTGCAGCTATTGCTGTTGCTGTCGGTCTAGGCAGCAGGGAAGCCTTGGGAGTGCAGCGATGACCGACCTCAAAACTGAAGGTGATCAGGCCTCACTGGCATCAGAGGAGGCCCAAGATTCATAGGCTGATTAGTGCCAGTATTGGTAGCAGGGAGGCCAGAGCTGGTAATGACAGACTTCTGTGGTTAGGGAGAATTCAGGGCTGGATGGTGAGCAGAGTTAGCTTCATCGTAACAGATGGTAGTTAAACAGCAGGCACACTAGTGGGACAGAGAGCAAACAGCAGCAGCTGGTGCTGTGCTCTGCATTCTCCACCCTCGTGCCATTTAGTAAAGTGGAGACTCAAGTGCTTCTCTTTTTCTTCCACGTGCAAATCTGCTTGCGATCCAAATGAGAATTTTGCGACCCCATTGGAGTTGCAGCCCACAGGTTGGAAAATGCTGATACAGATGTTCCTAGCGCGGTACATGGGTGGAGGTGTGCCCTTAGTTGAGCAAAGGAGATGCATTTGGGTGGCGCAATTTCAGAATGGCACAAGCAGTCTGGCCCTGGCTGTTGAAGTGCCCATGCCTATAATCTCCTCCTAACCCGAATAAGGAGAAAGAGCAAAATGGTGAACATTTTACTTACCAGATAATGTCCTTTCCTTGAGTCCTGCTAGATCAGTCCAGACAAGGGGTTGTGTTTCCCTACCAGCAGATGTGGACAAAGAGCAAGAAATTCCAGAGGCTTCCTATGACATCACCATGACATTATCAGCTGAGCCACTAGGGGCAAAGCCAGAATTCTTACCAATGCACATGGCAAGGAACCATCAACCTCACACAACCTTAGCGAACAGAACAGGAAGCATAACTATATACAGGATGAATTTCAATAGAAGGGTTGTCAGAGGGGTATGAGCACACATTGCCAATCACAGAGTACATCAGACCAATAAAGGTTCCTGGGGCGGGTCCTCAACTGGTCTAGCAGTACTCAAGGAAACAACATAATCAGCTAAGTAAGAACATAAGATATGCCATAATGGGTCATACCAAGGTCTATCAAGCCCAGTATTCTGCTTCTAACAGTGGCCAATGCAGGTCACAAGTACCTGACAGATTTTCAAAAACAGTACATATATTCCACATAGCTTATCCCAGATTAAGTGGTGGATTTCCCTGTTCCTTTTTCATAAAGGTTTATGGACTTTTCCTCCATGACTGTGTCCCAACCTTTTTTAAACCCAGCTACACTATCAGCTTTTACTACATCCTTTGGTAACGAATTCTAGAGTTTGATAATGTGTTGAGTGAAAAAATATTTTCCTCTTAGTCTTTAACAAGCTACAATGAAGCTTCATTGTGTGTCCCCTAGTTTTTCTACTTTTTGGAGGAGTAAATCAACTGATATATGTTTACTGGTTCCACTCCATTCATTATTTTATAGACCTCTATCATCTCTCCCCTCAGCCAACTTTTTTCCCAAGCTTTTTAAGCCTTTCCTCATAGGGGTTTCTTCCATACACTTTACCATTTTTGTGGCTCTTCTCTGTACCTTTTCTAATCCTACTATATACTTTTTAAGATATGACTACCAGAATTGCACACCATATTCAAGCTGCGGTTGCACCATGGAAAGATACAGAAGCATTATAATATCCTTTGTTTCATTCGCCATTCCTTTTCTTATGATTTGCTTTAAGAAGAGTTGAAGATTGGTACTAGAAACATTTTGTGGTTTCAAGTCAGTTGCCTATCACTTTATCCCATTAGGAGGAGGTTTTCAAGATTTACTTGTTCAGTCTATCTTGGTATTTTTGCGGTCTCTCTCACATACCATGTTCATTCAACTAAGCACTTGAGCATACAATCACGATATAGCACAGTTACTTACCTGTAACAGGCGATCTCTGGGAACAGCAGGAATAAGTCTTCATATATGGGTATCGTCGGTACAGACGGAGCCTGCGCGGGAACGCTCCCCAGCGTCCAATAAGAAAGCTTTTGGGAGCATCCCACAGTGCCTCCGTGCTGCCTTCCCGCCTTTCCCAACCGCCTCTCTCCAGTTCGAGTTTTAAAGCTGAGACAAAGAGAGAGAGAGAGAGGGAAGGAAAGATAGATAGAGAGATACAACTCCTAGGGGAGGTGGGTGGGTTGTGAAGACTTATTCCTGCTGTTCTCAGAGATCACCTGTTACAGGTAAGTAACTGTGCTATCTCCAGGAACAAGCAGGAATGAGTCTTCAAATATGCGGACTCCCTAGCTGCAGATGCCAGGGAGAGACCCCAGAGTTGTGTGTCCTTGAAAAGGGCTCCACCTCCCCCATGGATCTCTGGCATCCAACCAGGGTAGGTGGGTAGGAGTTGATTAGGAATGGAACAGGTGTTTGAGAACAGCCTGACCAAACGAGGCATCCCGATGGGAGTCCTTGTCCAAACAGTAATGGGCTGTGAAGGTATGAACAGAGGCCCAGGTGGCCGCTCGACAGATTTGGTCGATGGACACAAAGTTTAGATGAGCCATTGAGGCTGCCATGGCCCTCACATTGTGAGCTGTGACATGGCCTTACAGAGAAAGGTTCCTACTCTGGTAGGCGAAAGAAATACACTGAGCAATCCAGTTGGCAGTGTTCTCTTAGAAACTGGAAGTCCTAAATGGGAAGGATCAAAAGCAACAAAGAGTTGAGAAGACTTTCTATGTTGCTGTGTCCTTTGTAAGTAAAATGCGAGAGCTCTTTTACAATCCAAAGTATGAAGATTCCTCTCTGCACTTGATGCATGAGGTCCTGGAAAAAAAAACAGGTAAGTATACCTCTTGATTCAGATGAAAAGGCGAGACCACTTTGGGCATAAAGTGTGGATTGATCCTGAGGACTACCTTATCCTGATAGAATCTTGTATAAGGAGGATTAGCCACCAAGGCTTGCAACTCACTGATGCGACGTGCTGAGGTGACTGCAATGAGAAAGATAACCTTCCAAGAAAGAAATTTCAAAGGTTCAAAGGGTGGCTTCATAAGCTGGCCAAGAACCAGATTTAAGTCCCATGCCACTGAAGGTGGTCTAATGGGAGGTTTAGTTAAAAGAAGGCCTCTCATGAATCTTGCTATAAGAGGATGAGAGGAAATAGGCTGTCCATTGAGAGGCTTGAGGGACGCTGCAATAGCACTCAAATGGACTCTTACTGAATTCGTTTTAAGGCCTGCATGGGATAGATGCAGAAGATACTCTAGTAACGAATTCAGAGGTATTGCAAGAGGGTTAAGACCCTTCTCTGAACACCAAATGGTAAATCTTTTCCATTTCAAAGCATAAGAACGCCTAGTGGAAGGCTTTCTAGAAGCATGAAGAATATCTCTGACTTGCTGAGAGAGATGAAAAACTTGAAGGTCTAGGCCTTCAGCAACCAGGCCCTGAGATGGAGACTGGGGGTTTGGGTGCCACAACGTTCCGTCTTCCTGGGATAGAAGATCTGGTGCAGACCCCAATTCCAGGGAGGGAGCTTGAGAGAGATGCAGAAAGCGTAGTTACTCACCTGTAACAGGTGTTCTCCAGGAGCAGCAGGAATCAGTCCTCACATATGGGTGACGTCGGTGCCGACGGAGCCCTCGCGGAGCAATTTTCCCCAGCTTTCAAAGAAAGCCTTTGGGAATTGCAGCGCGCATGCGCGGTCCCCTTCCCGCCCAAAGGTGCCATCTTGGCCAGTCTGATGACATAGCGAAAAGATAGCAAAAAAATTTGCAAAAACTAAATCATATGACTGCAACTCCGAGGGGAGGAGGGAGGGTTGTGAGGACTGATTCCTGCTGCTCCTGGAGAACACCTGTTACAGGTGAGTAACTACGCTTTCTCCAGGACCAAGCAGGAAGTCAGTCCTCACATATGGGACTCCCAAGCTTAAGGCTACCGGAGACCCTAAGCACAAAAATGAGCTCCCTCAAGCTCAGCAGCACAGAAGGAAGGAATCTTCTCTGAATACATCTCCAACCGGTAGCCCAACATCCGGGATGGAGGGTAGGAGTTGCCTAAACCTCGAAGAGATTACGGAGGACTGCCTGACCGAAAGCACTGTCCCTGCGGGACTCCCTCTCGAGGCAGTAATGGGCCGCAAAAGTCTGGCTCGAAGACCAAGTAGCGGCCCGGCAGATGTCTGCCAATGGAACAGAGCGGAGGTAAGCCACTGATGCAGCCTTCGCCCTAACCCGATGAGCGGTGACTCGACTCTCCAACGAGAGGCCTGCCGCCGCATAAGTCCAAGCGATACAGTCAGCTACCCAGATGGACAGAGTACGCTTGGAGACAGGGAGCCCCAATTTATTAGGGTCGTAAGACAGGAAGAGCTGAGCCGTCTTACGGTGCTCCCGCGTACGATCAAGGTAGAAGTTCAGCGCCCTTCTACAGTCCAGGGTATGCAGGACCATTTCAGCTCGGCTGGAGTGTGGCCTGGGAAAGAAGGTCGGAAGCACCACCTCCTGATTGATGTGAAAAGGGGAGACCACTTTTGGAAGAAACTTAGGGTGAGTCCGCAGGACTACCCTATTCTTGTAGAACCGAGTGTAGGGGGGATCAGACACTAGGGCCTGCAGCTCACTAACGCGTCTAGCGGAAGTGAGGGCTACCAGGAATAAGGTTTTCCAAGAGAGAAAATGGAGAGGACAGGTAGCCATGGGTTCAAAAGGCGGGCAGGTGATCCGCTGTAAAACCACGTTCAGGTCCCAGTCAGGGGCTGGGGGGCGCAATGGTGGTTTGAGGAGAAGGAGGCCCCGGGAGAACCGAGCCACGAGGGGGTGGCCGGAAAGAGGCCTGCCTTCCACTGGCACATGATGTGCCGAAATAGCACTAAGGTGAACCTTGACCGAGTTGGACTTGAGCCCAAGATTGGAGAGGGAAAGCAAGTACTGCAAGATCCACCGACACCGAGCAGGAGAAGGGATCTTGAGACTGTTGAGTACACCAGTTAGAAAAGCGACGCCATTTAAGGGCGTAGGATTTCCGGGTAGAGGGTCGCCTGGAAGCCAGCACGACTTCTTCCACCTCCGGAGGCAACAGGAGGGGAGCAAGGACTACCCTTTCAGCAGCCAGGCCATCAGATGAAGAGATCTGAGGTTGGGGTGTAGGAGAGACCCCTGATCCTGGGTCAGGAGATCGGGTTGAAACCCCAGAGGCAACGGGGTATCCACCGCCAGCTGCATCAGAAGCGGGAACCACGGTTGCCGGGGCCACCGGGGAGCGATCAGGATCACGGAGGCCTTGTCCTGGAGAACCTTGAAAAGTGTTCGAGACACCAGCGGCATGGGAGGAAAGGCATACAGAAGGCCCGTGGACCATGAGAGCAGAAAAGCATCCGCCGCCACTCGGAGGGGATGCGGTTCTCGAGAGCAGAATCGAGGAAGTTGCCTGTTCAGAGGACTGGCAAAGAGATCCAGTGTGGGGAGGCCCCACCGGAGGAAGATCCCTTGAACCACCAACGGGTCCAATCTCCACTCGTGTGGTTGGAGGATTCTGCTCAGATTGTCTGCCAGGTAATTTTCTTGACCTGGGAGATAGACAGCTTTGAGGAGGATTCCCCGGCTGACGGCCCAAGCGCAGAGCTTTTGTGCTTCCCGACAGAGAAGGAAGGAGCCCGTGCCCCCCTGTTTGTTCACGTAGAACATTGCAACTTGATTGTCCGTCTGGACCAGCACAGACTGGTGAGACGTGAGGTGGGAGAAGGCTCTCAGAGCCAGGTGAATGGCCCTGAGCTCCAGGAAGTTGATCTGCATGGCAGATTCCCACGGGGTCCAGAGACCCTGAGTACATGACCCTTGGCAATGTGCTCCCCAACCCAGGAGAGAAGCGTCGGTCGTCAGAACCTGAGCAGGCGGAGGAGACTGGAAAAGCATTCCGAGCACTAGGTTGGGTAGATGAAGCCACCATCGTAGAGAAGAGACTAGCGGGCTGGACTTCCATATAAGAGGTGTAGATACCAAAATCCAGCAATGATATTTTCTGCAGACCTGACAGTGCTTCTTATCAGCTGACATAGAAGCTAACCCGCAGAATAAGTTGAACTCGAGGCACATCCAATCGGCACTGTAAGAAAAGACAAAACTTTAGTGCACTTGGGCCATGTGGGCAAAGAAGCATGCTTTAACCCCATGTGAGCAGGAAAGTGTACACCAGTACTGTGCAGGCTGACACCATGCACTAAGAATACACAGAGACCGTGCATAAACAAACTCAGCAAAGGGTGGGAATTGCCAGCAGTGCGCACCAGTAGTTGGGCAAAAAACACTGAAGCTGCCTCAACAGGACACCCCAGTGGGCTAGCTCGATGCAATCTCCATAGCTAGAAGTCAGAGGTTCCCACAAATATAGTTAAAATAGGCAAAGACCCAGTCTCTGGGTTCACCCCTGGGGAGCCCCAGGCAGAGAGAAACCCGTGCCAGGCTCAATGGTATTCCTGACGCTGAACCTGCAGTCACATATCCCTGTAGTGCCTTCATTAATCTTCAGGGACGAGCCAGGGGGAAAGGAGGAGTGAGAGGACACTAAGGTTGAATGAGGTACTGAAGAATCCTTTTGAAATCCTTCCAGTAACTGGCTGCTCAACAGGTCCTTAACGTTATAAGAATGTGGAGCCATAGGTGTACCAAGGGTGGGGTGGTGGGTGCAGCCTGCCCAGGTGCCAGTCGGGAGGAGATGCAGCCTGCCCAGGTGCCAGTCGGGAGGGGGTGCAGCCCCACCGGGCCCAAGGAGGCAGTGAGGCAAACTTATTAAGCTGGTTTGCCATGGTGCCTTACGCTCCAGGGCTGGCCGGGAGAGAAGAGTGGCTGACCCTGGAGCGTGAGGCACTGCGGCAAGCCAGCCACGCTGTCTCCATGGGCCTGGCGGGGGGGGGGGGGGGGTACTGGCAGCATGGGGGGAGGAGTGCCAAGGGGGCTGGGAACGCCACTATGTGGAGCTGAACCAAATTCCCCTCCTCCTATGGCTACTAAAAAGACTGCTGTCTAGTGAAGCCTCCTCACATCATGCTCTGCGAGAGAATCACCAGCAGATGGTCAATCATGAGCGAAAATCTTTCTATCTTCAATTCTCATCAATTTTCCTTGCTTGTTCAGATTTTCATCAGAGCTGAAAAACATACCATCTGACATCTGCTGGAGACAGAAATACTGGCTTTGCCCCTAGTGTTTCAGATTGATAATAGCATGGTGAAGTCATAAGCAGCCTCTGGAATCTTTTGCTGTCACATCATCTGCTGGTAGGGGAATACAACCCTTGCGTCTGGACTGGACTAGCAGGATGATATGGAATGCGCTTTCATTGCCACAGTTAATATTTCCTGGCTGAAGAAACCTGCATGTAAATACAGGCTCCAAACATTACAGGCCCACGTCTGCACATCTCAGCATGTGACATGGCAGGCCAGGATGTGCTAGTCTCAGTTGTCCCCCTACTGAACCCCCCTGGTCGGGAGACCAAGTACCCAGTTCTGCATGCATACACTTCGGGGCATCCACCTTTGTAAAATGGCCTACACCTGTGCACAGGGCCAATCTCCAGAATCGGTTACTGGGACATTCATTTTTTAACACACACTGCTGCTACTTCCCTGGATTTTTGGACATTCTGCTCTGGACATCCCAGATTTTTCCTAGGCATCCCTTCCAAAATGCCACTTTAAAGCAATAAAAATAAAATTATAAGCCATTAACCACTTACCTGCATTTCATACTGAAGTGTCATGTGGAAGCACCAAGATCCTAATCCCACAGCTAGAGTCAAAATTAAAATGCAAGGCATTAGTGAAACCAACAGAACTGTTTAAGAATAATGGACATACATGCCTATATGCGTCAAACGAATATAGGTTGCTGCCCTTTTCAGAATATCTTATACTTGCAGGCCTGTACCACTACAGATGCACAATAACCAGTTTCCTGCTTCCAGGCTCACATCTCTTCCCCATTACAAACCCTCCTTTTAATATTTTCCTGCCGCCTCATCCTGTCTTCTTCACTAACTTGGAAGGAAGGCAAGGAAGAAGGCAGGGTTCGAGGGCAGACAGCATAGTCAGGCACTCTACCAGAGCAAACCTGAGGGTTCACACAAACACTGGCTTTTGGGATCTCGTTAGAAATAAATAAATGCTATGCGTATGACAGACAGACAATCTCCAGCCCTGATTTAAATCCAATGAAACAAATAAAATTTCATGCCCAAAGTGATCTTACCGGACCCAGAATTCTGAATCTAAAACATTGACCCAATCTGTTCAGCACATTCAGACACAAGGCACCTTGCAAAGAGATGCACTACGAGCAGACAGAAAAAGGTCAATAATATTAAACATACTGCAAAATCTGTGTGTAAATTTTTAGAAATTATGTTGTCAATAAGAATGGATAAATATGTTCAATTCTTTTTATTAATCAGCGGCATTACAACAACATATACAATCAAAGAGTAGAGAAATAAGGTGCATTAACTTTACATAGTTCCAATTGTCATTTTCGCATCCCCTTTCCATTCTCCCCTCTCACCTCCAATCTTCAATTTCATAGATTCTGAAAAAGTGTAGTTACTTACCTGTAAGAGGTATTCTCTGGGGACAGCAGGAATCCGTTCTAATATATGAGAGACGTTGGTGCCGATGGAGCCCGTGCAGTAACCTCTCCCCAGCTTTCAAAGAAAGCCTTTGGGAGATGCACCACGCATGCGTGGTCCCCTTCCTACCCAAAGGTGCCATCTTGCCTCAGTAGGATATCACAGCACAAGACAGCAAAAAGAAAAGCAACTCCACGGGGAGGAGGGAGGGTTGTGATGACTAATTCCTGCTGTCTCCTGAGAACATGTTACAGGTGAGTAATTATGCTTTCTCCGGGAACAAGCAGGAAGTCAGTCCTCACATAAGGGACTTTCTAGCTATAGGCTACTGAAGAACCTGTAAAAAGCTCATGGGTGACCAGAAAAAAAGGGAACTATGAACAGCAGCAGTAAGTCAATAGATAGACTCCTGAGTGACCCAAGTGCCCAGCAAGGAGTCAATGCTCCGGTAGCCTGAACACACCAAAGAGCCGGAGGGCAGGAGTTGCCTATACCCCAAACAAATGAATGAGTACTGCCTGGCAGAAGGGGCTGTGCTGGGGACTCTCTCTCCAGGCAGTAGTGAGCTGCAAAAGTGTGGATCGAGGACCAGGTGACGGACTGGCAGATTTCCGAAAAGGAAACGGAGTGCAAGTTCGCTACAGAGGCTGCCAGGGCCCGGACGCTGTGCAACAACACAGCGCTCCAGCGAGAGATCACCCTGCTCATATGAGAAGGTGATGCAGTCAGCAACCCAGTTGGACAGGGTCCGCTTAGAGACCGCAGCTCCAAACAAACTCGGGTCCTATGAAACAAAGAGCTGAGAAGCTCGGCGGTGCTCCTGGGTGCGCCTGAGATAGAAGGCGAGCGCCCATTTACAATCCAGTGTGGAGAACTACCTCCGCCCTGCTGGTGTGAGGCTGCGGGAAGAAGGTGGGGAGCACCATCTGCTGGTTGAGGTGGAAGGAAGATACCACCTTGGGTAGAAACTGAATGCAGGCGGAGCCCAACCCTGTTCTTGTAGAACCTAGTGTAGTGTATAGTGTTCTGCCACCAACGCCTGAAGCTTGCTGATCCTGGAGGCATAGGTGAGCGTCCCGAGGGCCACCACCTTCCAGGAGAGATACTTGAGGTGGCAGGAGCTGAAAGGCTCAAAGGGTAGCACGGTGAGCTTGGAGAGCATGATGTTAAGGTCCCACTCTGCTGCCAGTGGGTGGATGGGCGACTTTGCTAGGAGGAGACCATTCAGAAAGCAAGACATGAGGGGTGGAGCAGAGAGAGGTTTGCCCTCAATGAGATGGTGGTGCACTGTGAGTGCCAAGGTGCACTCTTACAGAGTTAGACTTTAGCCCTGCCCAGGGCAGGTGAAGTAGGTACTGCAGCACTAGCTGGACAGAGCAGGAGAAAGGGTTGACTCGATGCTCTGTGCACCAGAGTGAGAACCTCCGCCACTTGAAGGCATACGCCTGATGGGTGGAGATTTTGCGGGAAGCAAGGAGGACCTCCTTCACTTCAGTAGAGAGACAGAAAGGGACCAGGGCTACCCTTTCAGCAGCCAGGCTGTGAGTGTCAGAGACCCTAGGCTGGGATGCAGGAGAGAGCCTTCCTCCTGCATCAGTAGGCCTGGGTTGCACCCCAGGGGAACCAAGGGTGATGTGGCCAGACAGAAGAGTAGGGGAAACCATGGCTGCCTGGCCCATCGTGGGGCCACCAGGATCACTGTGGCCCTGGACTTTGAACAGGGTCTTGGTGATCAGCGGTGTGGGTGGGAAGGCATAAAGGAGGCCCTCCACCCATGAGAACAGAAATGCATCTGCCGCTACCCGGGAAGGGTGCAGCTGCTGGGAACAGAATTGGGGCAGTTGTGCATTGGCCAGACTGGCAAAGAGGTCCACCCTCAGGAGCCCCCAGCACTGGAAGAGCTGGTTGGACACCCTGGGATCCAGCCTCCATTCATGTGGCTGGAGGACCCGGCTGAGCCGGCCCACCAGGGTGTTGCCCTGGCCGCAGGAGAATCCTGGTGCTGCTGACATATGAGCAGAGGCTCACCACTTTCTGACAGAGCATGGCCGAACCCATGCCCCACCTATTTCTTTATGCAGATCACCACCACCTGGTTTTTGGTCTGAACCAGTACTGCCTGGTGCTAGAGATGGTGGCAAAAAGCAAGGAGGGCTAAGGCTACAGCTCGGAGTCTAGGAGGTTGATTTACTGGAGACTCCATTGGTGACCAGCTGCCCTGGGTGCAGAGGTCATTGCAATGTGCCCCCCACTCCAGATTGGAGGCATCTGTTTGGAGGATCCTTTGGGATGCAGACAGTGAGAGAGCCAGGGGATGGGTGATGAGCACCCCTGTCCTGCAAGTGCCCCGTGACCTGGGCCATCCACATCCAATGGTGAGTGTCTGGAGTGACATGCACTGTGGATGCCATATGCCCCAGCAGGCGGAGCATGAGGCGGGCAGACGGTGCCGTGTGCTTGTGGCCAGCGCTTGGAGGAGTAGGGCCCTGTCCTGAGGGAGAAAAGCCTGGCTTTGACGGTGTCCAACCGAGCCCCTATGAACTCCGGTACTGGGTTGGCTGGAGATGGGACTTGTCAGACGGCTGCCTGGGTGAGAATGTTCAGTCTTGGCAAGTGCATATAGCAATATGATTTGCAAGGGATTGTGGGAAATGCAGTCCATTCACACCAGACACAGCCACTCACAATAATTAGTTGTGCTTGAGTGTAAAGCCAATAAGATATTTATTTATGGGGTTATTTCTCCCAACACAGATATGCTTGGTAGCACATAAAACAGGATACTTGCTTTCAGTGTTAAACTTGGAAAAACAAAATCAGGAAAACAGTTGAACTTGTCAGGCAATCAAAGCAAAAGAATAAAGACCTGGTTGGTAACAAACTGGTCTTTTCTGTAAGCTTTAGCTAATATTTTCTTAGCAGTATTTCAAACAAGCAAAACCCACAAAGAAGGGAAAAACTGTTCTTTTCAGGTTAACTTCTTATATCTTCACACATAGACTCAGAAGTGATTTCCTCAGAGCTCACAAGCAATTAGATAAGGCTCAATTGCTAGCAGTTATCCAGCTGAAACCCCTTAGCTGGCTTGCTTTCTACTGCGTGGCTCAAATCCTACTTCAGGAGCTTTTCTGAGTAGATTAAAGAACAAGTTTGTATTTCTTTGTGATGGTTGTTGTACTTTGTAACAGAAAATTACCAAAGGAGTTTAGACAGAGAGCAATCCATATATTCACAGCCTGTATCTAAGACCGCTCCCCCTTCTTCAACAATCATGGGTTCAATATCATGGATTGGCACAGAGGAATTTCTCAATGTAGCACTCTCAGGAGAATACTTGTTTCCCTGCTGTCTTTCAAGGTTATAGCTAGGGCATAGATCAGTGTTCATACCTGAGCTTCCATTGCTGTTAGAGTTCCTCTCTAAATAGCCTGGCCAGTATGTAGTCCAGTTCTTATGTCTACCCTTCCAATCCAGATCCCTGGACACTGGATCTCTCTTCACATACCTTCTGGCACGGGTCCTAGGGTCCCTTCCAAGTGCAGCCGTCTCCCTCACAGGTACCCTCTGGAGATTCCTAGCTCTGCAGCACCATTCCTCTGGCTTTCCCCAGTCCAATGGTGTATGCTGGCCCTTGGAATACCTTCCAGTATACGTACTGCTCTGGACTCCTTTAGACCTCCCAAATGCTTTTCTCTTCTTTCTTCCAAAGGGTTTCTTGCCCTCTCTGTCCGTCCGGTCTGGCTTCTGTTCCTGATGATCCTCCAGATGATGAAGACGTCCAAGCTAAGGATATCCAAGCTGATTCTGAGGATCTCCCAGATGAAACTGAGGATGAGGATAATTCTCTGTAGAATAAACTCTACCTTTATTCTGCTTTGATGAGTGCTCCACCTTAGCACAGCGCAGCTGTGCTGAATCAGGCCCTGCCCTTTGAGATGAGTGCTTAGGGATTACCTCATAGCCCTCCTGATTGAACACACGTTTCCCCACTTCAGCTCCTCTAATGGCTGTTGGAAACCTGGTGCATTCTGGGACTGGTAGTCTTTTATGGGAAAATTCTGTTTTCTTATTTCTACCAGAACTGACAGGTTGCTTGTTCAGAGTCACTTCACCTTTACTATAGCTCCTTCCTGAGCTATGATAAGCTTCCTTATCACAGACTTCGGGTAGTTTATGACGAAGCCAAGGTACTCCAGAAGAAGGATGGTGCATGCCGTCACCTGATGGGCCTCAATGGTTGTGCTGCCCTTTACGAGCCAGTCATTGAGATAGGGGAAGATGAATACTCCCTGGAGTCTGAGCTGGGCTGCAACCACTGCCAGGCACTTGGTGAATACCCTTGGGGGGGGGGGTCGATGAGGATGTGTGTGTATGCATCCTTTAGGTCCAAGGAGCATAGCCAGTCTCCCTGCTGAAGATAGGGCAGCAATGTTCCAAGAGAGCATTTTGAACTTTTCTTTTACCAGCAATCTGTTGAAGTCCCACAGCTTGAGGATGGGGCAGAGCCCTCCGGTCATTTTTTGGTACCAGAAAGTAGTGGAAGTAGAACCATGTGCCCCTGAGGTGGGCTGGGACACGTTCTACTGCCTGGTCCTCCAGAAGGCCGGCAAGTTCCTGCTGGAGCAGGTCCTGGTGGAAGAGAGTCCTGGGGGGGGGGGGGCTCTTTCAGGAGGAATGATAGGGGTGTCTGGTGGAAGAGGTAACCCTCTCTCACCACCTGAAGGGCCCATGTGTCTGTGGTAATGGAGGGACACCCATGGACAAAGAGCACCAGACGCCCCTCTTTGTGCTGCAGGGCTGTGCCTCCTGGGGGATTTAAGACGCTAGACCCAAGGAGTAAAAAAAAACCCCTCCAGGTTGTGCTGGGGGCACGGGCTGGGGTTTGGTGGTCTTAGGCTTATGTGGGCCATGCCCTTATCCTGCTATCCCTGTTGAGGAGCTGGGAAGGCCTGTATTGAGGGTAGTTTCTGTAAACCTTCCTCTTCTTCAGATATAAGGGCTTTCTACCCGAAGCCTTCCTCTGAGAAGGGTCAGTTTGGTCCTAGTCAGGAACTCTGACTCCATCTTGGCAGGCACTAATGCCCATCAGAACTACTCTAGCAGCCGACTCGAAGCCATCTTAGGCTGCTGGAGTAAAACTTGGAGCACTCCCTGACTGCTGAGGCCAAGGTCCAGAACTGCTGGAGGGGTTCCTCCGAGAAACCAGCCAAGAACTCGGCAAGCTCCTTTGCGAGTTCTCGAAGGTACATGCCCATGTACAACTTGTAAGCCTGGATCCAGCCAACAAGCCTCGAGCCCTGGAAGCAATTTCTGCCCATAACATCCATGGCGCAGACCTTCCTGCCCAGGGGCACAGAGGAGTGTGTTTTTTTGACTCATGAGCCTTTGCATGGCCGAATCCATCACCATGGAGTTGCGAGGCAGTTGGGCTTTCTGGAAGCCAGGGCTCCGGTGGACCCCGTATATCGAGTTAGGCCACATGCTAACTATGGGCACCAACGCGGGGGTCTCCCACATGCAGAGGAGAAGCCTTTCCAGGATGGAGGCGGGGAAATAGGCACCGTAAGTGCCTCCTTCGGGGAGGCCTCATATTGGAGACTCTCGATGTCCTCCATCCGAGGGTCCTCCTCAAGCTCGGTGGCAAAGGCCAGAGCCTTGGTCATGTCCTGCATGGTCGAGGAAGGCTATGTCCTCGGATGAGGACCAGCGACTCTGGAGGGCACGGGTCTGAGGGCACATCACTGTGCTGGCAGGTATCCGGGGACTCATCCTCGGTCTCCCAATTAGAGTCCAGCTAAGAGTCATCATGGGTCTTCTGGAACTCAGGGTGCTGGCACTCGGAGCCAAGGGCACTAGACATTGAGGACCGCAGCCTAAGGACCAGGACTGCTGCTGAAGTGTCTTGAGGCTGGTGGTACTCTAGGATCAGCTTGATCTCCGGGGAGCCGCTTGTAGTGGAGGGCCCGGTGGTTGGGAGTGATGACCCAGAGGAACTGGGCATCAGAACCCACTGCTGGACCATGAAGGTAGACAAACTGTGCTCCAAGGCTACCATCCTGGCCTTGAGACCAAATGCCTCCGCAGCCTTTGGCACAGGCACAGAGGACTTCAGGCCTGGCACCAGCTCCATCGAGAGGGAGTCCTCAACCAGGATGGTCTTGGGGGTCCGAGACTGGTCCCGGGCTGTGGACGGTTCCCGTCAAGGCAACTTGGATGGCTGCTCCTTGCCGTCGCCCTCAGCCTCCCATCAAGGGCTGTGGGACCGGGGCCCATGGGATTTCCCCCCTTTCCCCAACTCGTCACCTGACAGGGTCCTTGAGGTCTTCCAGCTCTTTTTGTTGCGATCCTCAACATGGGAGCTCCATCTGGAAGTCCCGTGGACCCGGGGCTCTGAGGCTGCATGATTTATGCAGGTGCTCGAGGTCCTGGAAGGAGTCTCCGAGTGGGCTCTTGTGGAGGACTCCAGGGCTGATTCAATCTTCTGGAAAATTGACTCATGCTGCTGCTCTCGTTTCCTGAGGGCCTTAGGGGTCATCTGCTTATAGTGATCGCAGACCAAGGCGTCGTGGTCCGGCCCAAGGCATTGAAGGCAGCAGCCGTGTGGATCTGTGTGTGACATTATGAGCGCAGTGGTTGCACGGTTTGAAGCTACCGGCCGAGGCCATGGCGGGGAAGATGGCCCCCTCGATGTCAAATCCACCAGGCCCAGCCAGGAAAAAGGCATGAACCCGTGCCAAAAATAAAAAAGCAGGAAGAAAAAGAAAACAGAACCCGAGGACATGATGTCAAGGCAAGTGGGCTCTGGAAAAGGCACTGGTACGCTACCAGTTCATAATACTTCCATGTATGATTATATGGGTTGATTATCTGTAAAATGTTCTTTATAATGTTCACACGTTCCATGTAATATTTGGTTCTTTTATGTTATATGTAAACTGTATTGAACATTGGAAATGCGGTATATGAACTTTTCAAATAAATAAAATAAGACAAAAATCACTAACTTTTTCCGGGGGAACAGACACACATACGATGGACTCCACGGAAAAAGGAGACTGAGGCAAGAAGGCACCCTTGAAGGGAAGGGTACCACGCATGAGTGCTGCATCTCCCAAAGGCCTTCATTGAATGCTGGGGAGAGGTTACTGTGAGGGCCCCGTCAGCACAGATGTCACCCATATGTGAGGACTGCCTTCCTGCTTGTTCCCGAAGAAGGTATATCTCAAAATACATAATATCCATATCCATTTGAAGCATGGTGCTCTTACATGCTCCAAGGTGCTTTCATGCCTTCAGCTGGTCAACACCCAATATCTGTCTCACTTCCTCCACACCAAACCAATCAGCCCACCTTCCCTTTCCCTAGGAAACAAACACTCATTAGATTCTCGCATTCATCATTAGTCACACATTCAGCACCAAACGTCTGGCTCAATGTGGCAGGAATCTCCAGTACTGTTTGAAAGTTATCTACTTTCTCAAAAGCTGGAAGATCAGTGCCTTCAAAACAGCAATAATTTGTTCCTCAAGGAAATTACTGTCCTTAAGGGCCCTGTGATACACACTGGCATTTGCCCCCAAAATCGTTGGATACAAGCACAGCTCTGTAAATTCTTTAGAAATATGAAATTTAAAAAATGAATACAGGTACAGCTCCAAAAAAGATGGCCCAAAGAAAATGCCTAGTCTCCACACTTTATAGAGCCATCATCCCTTGCAAACTTAAACTGTAATGCCCTCTTTGAGGAGACAGAAGCCTTAAGAAGAAACGTATCTTTTTTCATTGTCTGTATAAAGCACTCTGTCAGACACCGAATTTCAAGATCTACACTCAACTTGATTGCTCAAGGCTCTGGGCCAAAAGTTGGATTGTTCACTTGTAAAACGCTTACGATATACTGAAAGTTTTGAACTAAGCTCTGCGTCGGGCAAACAATCCTCCAAAGCGTCTTTCTTTTCCTCCCCCAGATTGCAGGTAAAGTTCTTCCTGCTATCATCTAAACACAACAGCTACCTTAAGTAGTCCTAAGTGTTCCCATTGTCTACATATCTGATTGGTCATGAAGAGTAGCCTGGTGGTTAGAGCACTGGCTTCGTAACCAAGAGAGACCAGGGTTTGATTACCACTGGCATTCCTTGAAATTTTGGGCAAGTCACTTAAACCTCCATTGCCTCAGAAGAAAGGTCTGGCAATCTACTTCCGGTCACACTGCCAAGAAAACCCATTTTCTGCTGGGTCCAGGAATCAGCACTGACTCGAAGGCACACAATGGATTGTATTGCCAGGAAATTTAGAATGATCTTTAATGACAAAATTGGATTAGAGGATTACAATCCAAGCATCTACAAATAGTTTGCCAGGTAACCTACAGGTGCTGGACTAAAATGTTCTTAGCACCTGGGGGCGAATGCCTCCTTCCAACATGTAAAGCAAAGCTCAGACTCGGCAGATGCACTAAAGCGTAGTTAGTCACCTGTAAAGCACAGTTACTTACCTGTAACAGGTGATCTCTGGGAACAGCAGGAATAAGTCTTCACATATGGGTACGTCGGTACCGACGGAGTCTGCGCGGGAACGCTCCCCAGCGTCCAATCACAACGCTTTTGGAAGCATCCCAACACGCCTGCGTGCTGCCTTCCCGTCTTTCCCAACTGCCTCTCCTCAGTTAAGTTTTAAAGCTGAGGCAAAGAGAGAGAGAGCAAGAAAGGGAAAGATAGAGATAGAGAAAAGCAACTCCTAGGGGAGGTGGGTGGGTTGTGAAGACTTATTCCTGCTGTTCCCAGAGATCACCTGTTACAGGTAAGTAACTGCTATCTCCAGGAACAAGCAGGAATGAGTCTTCACATATGGGGACTCCCCAAGCTAAGATGCCCGGAGGGAGTCCTAGCATGTTGCGAATCTAGAATGAACCATGCTACTCCTCAGAACCTCAGGCATCCTGGGGATGGAGGGTAGGAGTTGAATTACAGAAAGGTGCTGTGACTTTCTCCCAGTTGGTGAGAGGTCTTACGTGTGCACTAGGTGCAAGGAGCTCTTTGCTCTCAGGGAACAAGTCCGATCTCTAGAGGCTAGAGTAGCAGACTTGGAAAACATAAGAAAGACAGAGAGGTACATAGACGAGACCTACAGGGATATAGTCCTGAAGTCCCACCTCCAGTCTGGCAGCATCCCTGTTGCCATGGAGGAGAGAGGTCATGTGACAGGAGAGCATCACCCTGGTGTGACAGGAAGTGATCCTGTAACTAGGACCTGTCCTCCAGGTGATGTAAAACCCTCTCGCACCGAGGAAGTTTCTCCAGGGCCATGTGCCCATGAGCGAAGGATTAGGACAGCTGTTATAGTTGGTGATTCGATCATTAGGCATGTAGATAGCTGGGTGGCTGGTGGACGTGAGGATCGCCTGGTAACATGCCTGCCTGGTGCGAAGGTAGCGGACCTCACGTGCCACCTAGATAAGGTCTTAGATAGTGCTGGGGAGGAGTCTGCTGTCTTGGTACATGTCGGTACCAATGACATAGGAAAATGTGGTAGGGAGGTTCTGGAGGCTAAATTTAGGCTTTTAGGTAGGAAGTTGAAATCCAGAACTTCCAGGGTAGCGTTCTCCGAAATGCTTCCCGTTCCACGTGCAGGGCCCAAAAGGCAGGCAGAGCTCCGGAGTCTCAATACGTGGATGAGACAATGGTGCAGAGGATGAGGGGTTTGGATTTGTTAGGAACTGGGGAACATTTTGGGGAAAGTAGGTCCTCTTCCGAAGGGATGGGCTTCGCCTTAACCGGGATGGAACCAGGCTGCTGGCATTAACCTTTAAAAAGGAGATAAAGCAGCTTTTAGACTAGATAATAGGGGAAAGCAGACAGTAGCCCAAGAGTGGATGGTTCGGAAGCATGTATCCTTGAAGGATACTACCAAAAGCAGAGAGGTTCCAAAAAAGAGTAAAGTAGCCCAAATGCCCTCGAGTATGGAGCAGACAGAGCTTAAAGGTCCCAAATTACCCATGTCTACCAATAGCCAATTAATATGAATAAAATACAGTCTCTAAAATGCTTGTATGCAAATGCTAGAAGTCTAAAAAATAAGATGGGAGAGTTAGAATATATAGCACTAAATGAAAGGTTAAATATTATTGGAATATCAGAGACATGGTGGAAGGAGGACAACCAGTGGAACACTGTGATACCTGGGTACAAACTATATCGTAATGATAGAGCTGATCAAATTGGTGGAGGAGTTGCGCTCTATGTTAGAGAGGGCATTGAGTCAGAAAGGATTAAAGTTTTGCAGGAAACAAAATTTGCTGTAGAATCTCTATGGATTGAAATTCCATGTAAAAAGGGGAAGGCGATAGCAGTGGGGGTGTACTATCGACCGCCTGGACAGAATGAACATATGGATGATGAAATGCTCAAAGAAATCAAGGAAGCTAACAAACGTTACAGCGTGGTAATAATAATGGGTGATTTCAATTACCCCGGTATCGACTGGGTCAGTGTCACAGCAGGACATGCTAGGGAAATAAAGTTCCTAGATGAAATAAATGACTGCTTCTTGGGGCAGCTGGTTCATGAACCGACCAGAGGGGAAGCCATATTAGACCTAGTCCTTAGTGGAACACCAGATCTAGTGCAAGAGATAAGGGTGTTGGGATCACTTGGCAATAGTGATCATAGCATGATCGCCTTTGATTTAATTAGTGGAAGAGGGATAGTAAGGAAATCCAGAGTACTACCTTTTAACTTTCGAAAGGGAGACTATGATAAAATGAGGAAAATAGTTAAGAAAAAACTAAAAGGAGCAGTTGCAAAGGTTAAAGACTTACATCAAGCTTGGGTGTTGTTGAAAAATACTATCTTGGAAGCCCAGACCAGCTGTATTCCATGCTTTAAGAAAAGTGGAAGGAAGTCCAAAAAAACTGCCAGCATGGTTTAAAGGTGAGGTCAGAGAGGCTGTTGCCAAAAAAGCATCTTTCAGGAAATGGAAAAAAGAGCCAAATGACGAAACCTGGAAACAGCACAAGCACTGGCAGGTCAAATGCAAGGCATTGATAAAGCAGGCAAAGGGAGAATTTGAGAAGAAGCTTGCTGCGGAAGCAAAAACGCGAAAAAAAGATTTTTTCAAGTACATTCGTAGCAAAAAACCTGTGAGAGAGTCAGTTGGTCCATTAGATGATAGAGGAGTTAAAGGGGCACTAAGAGGTGACAAGGCGATAGCGGAGAGACTGAATGAATTCTTTGCTTCGGTCTTTACTGAGGAAGATGTAGGGATGTTACCCATGACTGAAGTGGTATTTAAAGGTGCGGAAGAATTGAAGGAAATATCGATACATCGGGAAGATGTCTTACAACTATTAGATAAACTGAAGAGTAGCAAATCACCTGGGCCGGATGGTTTACATCCAAGGGTGTTGAAAGAACTGAAATATGAGATTGCAGACCTGCTATTAGTAATCTGTGAACTATCATTAAAATCATCGCTAATACCTGAAGATTGGAGGATCGCCAATGTAACACCAATTTTTAAAAAGGGTTCCAGGGGTGATCCGGGAAACTACAGACCGGTGAGCCTCATGTCAGTATCGGGAAAAATGGTAGAAACCATCATAAAGAATAAAATTACTCAGCATGTAGATAGTCATGGCCTAATGGGAGACAGCCAACATGGCTTTAGACAAGGAAGATCTTGTCTTACTAATCTGTTATGTTTTTTTTAAAGTGAGTCGGTTGATATAGTGTATCTAGACTTTCAGAAAGCCTTTGACAAGGTCCCTCATCAGAGACTTTTGGCAAAACTAAAGAGTCATGGGATAGGAGGCAGTGTACTACTGTGGATCAGGAACTGGTTAAAAGATAGAAAGCAGAGGGTTGGGCTAAATGGCCAATTTTCCCAATGGAGAAAGGTGAATAGTGGTGTACCCCAGGGATCTGTGCTGGGTCCGCTGCTTTTTGACATATTCATAAATGACCTGGAAAGTGGAGTAACGAGTGAGGTTATCAAATTTGCAGATGACACAAAACTAATTAAAGCTGTTAAAACCTAAGAGGATTGTGGAAAATTGCAAGAGGATCTTGATAAATTGGAAGACTGGGCATCAAAATGGCAGATGAAACTTAATGTGGACAAGTGCAAAGTTATGCACCTAGGGAAGAACAACCCAAACTATGGTTACACAATGCAAGGTTCCACATTAGGAACCACCACCCAGGAAAGCACAGTTACTTACCTGTAACAGGTGATCTCTGGGAACAGCAGGAATTAGTCATCACATATGGGTACGTCGGTACTGACGGAGCCTGCGCGGGAAAGCTCCCCAGCTTTTCAGATGAAAAGCTTTTGGGGCCTCCCACTGCACATGCGCGCTGCCTTCCCGCCTTCCTGACCAGCTCTCCTCAGTTCGAGTTTATAGCTGAGACGAAGAGAGAGAGAGGAAAGGAAGATAGAATAGATAGAGATACAACTCCTAGGGGAGGTGGGTGGGTTGTGATGACTAATTCCTGCTGTTCCCAGAGATCACCTGTTACAGGTAAGTAACTGTGCTATCTCCAGGAACAAGCAGGAATAAGTCCTCACATATGGGGACTCCCTAGCTGAGATGCCTGGGAGATCCCCCTCCAAGGGTAAACCATCTTTGTATGGATCTCAGGCATCCATCCAGGGAAGGTGGGCAGGAGTTGTTTAAGTATGGAACAGGTGTTTGAGGACAGCCTGACCAAACAAGGCATCCTGGCGGGAGTCCTTGTCCAAGCAGTAATGGGCTGTGAAGGTATGAACCGAGGACCAAGTGGCTGCTCGACAGATCTGATCTATGGACACAGAGTGAAGATGAGCCATAGAAGTAGCCATGGCTCTCACATTGTGAGCTGTGACATGGCCTTCCAGAGAAATGTTCTTACTCTGGTAAGCAAAAGGAATACACTGAGCAATCCAATTGGAAAGTGTACGTTTGGTGACTGGAAGTCCCAAATGAGAAGGATCAAAAGCCACGAAAAGTTGGGAAGACTTTCGATGTGGCTGAGTCCTGTTGAGGTAAAAGGCGAGAGCTCTTTTACAGTCAAGCGTATGAAGGTTCCTCTCTGCACTGGATGCATGAGGAGCCGGGAAAAAAACAGGTAGATATACCTCTTGATTAAGATGAAAAGGCGAGACCACTTTAGGCATAAAGTGGGGATTCGTCCTAAGGACCACCTTATCATGATGAAATCTGGTATAAGGTGGATTAGCCACCAAAGCCTGCAGTTCACTGATGCGGCAAGCCGAAGTGACTGCAATAAGGAAAAGAAACTTCCAGGAAAGAAATTTCAGGGAGGTAGATACCAACGGTTCAAAAGGTGGCTTCATAAGCTGACCCAGAACTAGATTCAAGTCCCATGCTACCGGAGGAGGTCGGATGGGAGGCTTAGTGAGGGTCAGGCCTCTCATGAATCTTGCAATAAGAGGATGAGAGGAGACAGGTTGTCCATTTATAGGTTTTAAGGATGCTGCAATAGCACTTAAATGGACTCGTACGGAATTCGTCTTGAGGCCTGCATTGGAGAGATGCAGGAGATAGTCTAGTAGAGAATTCAAAGGAAGTGCTAGAGGGTCAAGACCCTGTTTTGCACACCAAATGGAAAAACGTTTCCATTTGAAAGCATAGGAACGTCTAGTAGAGGGTTTCCTAGAGGCATGAAGGATATCTTTCACTGGTTGGGAAAGATTAAACTCATGAAGGCTTAAGCCTTCAGTAACCAAGCTCGGAGATGTAGGGACTTGGGGTTTGGATGCCACAAAGTCCCCTGCTCCTGAGACAGAAGGTCTGGTGCAGCTCCCAGGTCCAGGGAGGAGCCCTGGGAGAGCTGTAGAAGGAGAGGGAACCACACTTGGCGTGGCCAGCGTGGAGCAATGAGGATCATGGATCCGTGATCCCTCTGAAGCTTGAACAGAGTCTTGGGAATCAAAGGAATGGGTGGAAAAGCGTACAGGAATTCCTGACCCCAATGTAGGAGAAAGGCATCGTTGGCCTGAGCTCCCTGACACGGAGTCCTGGAACAGAACCGGGGAAGTTTGGCATTCCACGGACTTGCAAAGAGGTCTATGTCCGGGGTCCCCCATTCCTGAAAGATTCTGCGTATCTGGTCCATATGGAGGGACCATTCGTGTGGGAGCAGAACTCGGCTGAGTCTGTCTGCCCGAGAGTTTTGAACTCCTGGAAGATATACTGCCAGAAGATGAATTTGATGCTCTCTGGCGAAGGCCCATAATCTGAGAGCTTCGGTGCAAAGCGACAGAGAGCCCGTCCCTCCTTGCTTGTTGACATAGAACATGGCTACCTGATTGTCTGTTTGGACTAGGACAGTCAGGTTGACAAGGAGGGTGTGGAAGACTGTGAGGGCAAGGAAGATTGCTCGCAGTTCCAGAAGGTTGATGTGAAGGGTGGTCTCCTGAGGAGACCAGGTGCCCTGAGTGGAGAGGTGTTGGAGATGAGCTCCCCACCCTGTTTGGGAGGCATCTGTTGTGAGGGTTGCTTGGGGCAACGAAGGTTGGAAGGGGATCCCCAACAACAGATTTTTGAAGGATGTCCACCACTGGAGAGACCAAAACAGTCGTTTTGAGGTGAGTATTTGGTCTGAGAGCAGTCCTGATGCTTGAGACCACTGGGTGGCCAAGGTCCATTGAGCTGCTCTCATATGAAGACGAGCGTAGGGCACCACGTGTACCGTGGAGGCCATATGGCCCAGAAGTTGCAGCATTTCTCTGGCTGACAAGTGGCTTCTGGACTGAGCCTGGGAGGCCAAGCTTATTAGTCTTTGACCTCGGACCAGAGGGAGATAGGCCCTTGCAGTGGTGGAATCCAATTGGGCCCCTATGAATTCCAGAGACTGAGTAGGGATGAGTTGGGATTTGGGAATGTTTACCACAAGTCCCAGATATTGAAGAATACGCCTTGTGCGGTCCAGAGAAATCTGGGCTTCTGACTGAGATGGAGCTCGGATGAGCCAGTCGTCCAGATATGGGAAGACAAAGATTCCCATGCCTCTGAGAAATGCGGCTACGACTGCCATGCATTTTGTGAAGACTCTTGGAGCAGAGGCCAGACCGAAGGGTAGTACTCTGTACTGGAAATGTTTTCCCTGGAACAGAAATCTTAGATATTTTCTGTGGGATGGATGGATGAGTATATGAGTGTACGCATCCTTGAGATCTAGAGAACAAAGCCAATCCTGACTCTGAAGGTATGGAAGGAGAAGGCCCAGAGAGAGCATTTTGAATTTCTCCTTGAATAGAAACCTGTTCAATTCTCTCAGATCTAGGATAGGTCTGAATCCCCCTGTCTTCTTTGTTATGAGAAAGTAAGGGGAGTAGAAACCTAAACCCTGTTGAGGAGGAGGAACCTCCTCTATTGCCCCTTGGGCAAGGAGAGAAGATACTTCCTGACCCAACAGGGTCAGAAGAGATGGGGGAGAACTGAATTGCCTCACCATGGTATGGGGAGGAAGGCTGGAGAAATGAAGTTTGTAGCCCTCCCGGATAATAGAGAGGGTCCATTGCTCTGATGTGACTTGTTCCCATCTGGGAGCAAAAAGAGCTAGCCTTCCAGGAATGGTGAGGGGCTCTGGCTGTGCTAGAGCCAGAAACGGCAAGTTCTCTAGAGGAAAGTCAAAACCCCTGAGGGGGTTGAGCCTGCTGGGATGTAGCAGACACTGCAGGCTTTGACTTTACCTGCTTAGATTGTTGACGCTTAGCCGCAAAGCGAGGCTGAGCAGATTGCTGGCCAGTATTTGTTGAAAATCTGGCCTTCTTATAGTAAGGTCTTTTAAAAGACTTCTTTTTGGCAGGGGTAGAAGTAGACTTGGAAAGTCTATCTAGAGTGGCATTTTCTGCATCCATTTGAGCAGCTTTGATTTGCCAGTCTTCCCCAAATAAGTTCTCACCGGTACAGGGCAGGCTCCTGAGGCCTTCTACAACCCAGGGTTCTAGGTTAGAAGCCTGGAGCCAAGCGAGACGTCGGGCTGCAATAGCAATTCCCGAAGCTCTGCCTGCAACCTCAAAGGAATCAAAGGCTGCCCTGTTGGAGAACTTGGAGACCTCTGAAAGTTGTGTCACCATAGAAAAGAAGTCCGCCCTTTGATCATCAGGGATAAAGGGAGCAAAATTCTGTATCTTTAGGGCAAGTTTTCCAAGAAACATGCCCATATAAAGACTATAAGAATTGATCCTGGCTATAAGCATACTAGCCTGGAACATCTTTCTTCCAAAAGAGTCCAGGGTTTTACATTCTCGCCCTGGAGGGGTAGAAGAATGTCTTTTGGGACTCTTTATTTTCTTCATGGCAGACTTCACCACAATAGAGTGGTGAGGCAGCTGAGTTTTCTGGAACCCAGGAGAAGGAGGGACCCGATACATGGTGTCCAACCTACGGGAATGGGGAGACAGTGTTAACGGAGTCTCCCACAAATCCATCAAGTGTTCTTGAAGGATTTCATGGATAGGCAGAGTGACTGCCTCTTTAGGAGCTTTAGAGTATCCTAAAATATCCAATTTTTTTGATCTGGGTTCTTTCTCAGAAGATGTAGCAATAGATAAAGCTTTAGCTACATCAACAATGAAATCCTGAAAGGATAAATCCTCTGGAGGAGACATCCTCCTCTTTGGAGAAGAGGGCTCCTCAGGAAGAGTAAGCTCAGCAGAGTCATCAGAGGAATTGAATTCATCAGAAGAATCTGAGTATTCCCTCTGTGCTTCCAATGTACGATACGCATACCGATCGGTATCGATATCGGGCGTATCGGGCATGGGATCGGTACCGGGCGAAAGCCTGAATCCAGCATGCGGAACCGATCGACGCTTGGAAGTCGATGGTCTCGGTTCCGGTGTGGATACCGGAACTGGGGTCGATACCGATGGAATCGGTACCGAGGGCGTCGCAGCCTTAATGAATGCCAGAACGGCCTGCTGCATGGTCTGGACAGTATTGCCCATAGACGCCACTACTGCTTGGATGTCGGTACCGGTATGGGCCGGTACCCCAGAGCAGTCCAACAGGTGATCGGTCGAGGCCGTGCCATCGATGTCAACCTGTGACCCCATGATTGTTTTGGAGGCCGGAGCCTCCCGCCGGGGTTTTTTGGCCTGGGCAGAATCCTCGAACTCAGAATTGAGAGCCTCTCGATCTTTAGAAAGAGATTTGCTTTTAGAGGATTTGCCCACAGGAGTTTTGGTTACCTGAGATCCATCCGGAGAGGAAAACCTGGATGACTGTGATGCTTCGGAAGGAAACAGCACATGGAGCTTGTTGGCCCCGTTCTGCAAACCACGTTTAGACATCTGGGTGCAGGATGGGCAGTCCGGTATGGAGTGTTCAGGTCCCAAACATTTGAGACACCATTCATGGGTGTCTGTTACAGAAATGACAGCACTGCATTTGGTACATTTTTTAAAACCAGGGACTGGCTTCTCCATGAGGAGAATTTGTGTAGGCCTTAAGGCCTAACAACAGGTACCAAGCTGTGCTGAAGAAAAAATAAAAAAGTTTTGGTTTTTTTTTTTTTATAAAGAAAGAAAGAGACCGGCGGTACCGGTTTCGGTATGGGGAAGGCAGGTACGCGGTGTAAAGAAAACAACAAATTTTACAAGTTCTTCAGCGGTGACAGGAACACGACCTGCTGGCTCCGCGGAAAAAGAGAAACTGAGGAGAGCTGGTCAGGAAGGCGGGAAGGCAGCGCGCATGTGCAGTGGGAGGCCCCAAAAGCTTTTCATCTGAAAAGCTGGGGAGCTTTCCCGCGCAGGCTCCGTCGGTACCGACGTACCCATATGTGAGGACTTATTCCTGCTTGTTCCTGGAGATAAAGATTTAGGCGTCATTGTGGATAACATGTTAAAACCCTCGGCCCAGTGTGCAGCGGCAGCCAAGAGAGCAAATAAAATGCTAGGTATCAAAGAAAGGAATGGAAAATAAAACAAAAGATATTATAATGCCTCTATACCGTTCCATGGTGAGACTGCACCTTGAATATTGTGTGCAATTCTGGTCGCCGTATCTTAAAAAGGATATAGTGTTATTAGAAAAGGTTCAGAGAAGAGCCACCAAAATGGTAAAGGGGATGGAAGGATACTCCTATGAAGAAAGGCTAAAAAGGTTAGGGCTCTTTAACCTGGAAAAGAGACGGCTGAGGGGAGATATGATCGAAGTCTATAAATTAATGAACAGAATGGAACGGGTAAACGTAGATCGATTGTTTACGTTATCAGAATATAGAAAGACTAGGGGACATACAATGAAGGTATGGGGTAAACTATTTAAGTCTAATAAAAGAAAATATTTTTTCACTCAACGTGTAATCAAACTCTGGAATTTGTTACCGGAGGATGTAGTAAAGGCTGTTAGTGTAGCTGGGTTTAAAAAAGGTTTGGACAAGTTCCTGGAGGAAAGGTCCATAAACCATTATTAAGAAGGGACCCAGGATATCAATGCTTGACCCAGTACAAGCATTGCGGAACCTGTGTCTTTTGGGGAAACTGCTAGGTACGGATCACCTAGATTGGCCACTGTTGGAAACAGGATACTGGGCTTGATGGACTTTGGTCTGACCCAGTATGGCATATCTTATGTTCTTATGTTCTCTCTGCCAGGTGGGACCGAAGAATGAGTTTTCAGGCTCTTTTGCTTCCGCATGGCCGATTCAACCACCATATAGAGGTGTAGGGAAGCTGAATTTTCCGAAACCCCAGTCCCCGCTGGACCCTATAGATAGCATCCAGGCGTTTGCCGATGATAGGGACGGAAGCCAGAGTTTCCCATATATGGAGGGAGGAACTGGTTCAGAATAGAGGGAGCCGGGACTGTGAGGGTTTCCCTAGGAGGCGGCTGATATTGAAGGATATCGAGCTTCTCTGCGTGGGGCTCTTCCTCAGACACTGTGGCGAGCGCCAAGGCCCATGCCATATCCTGGACGAACTCCAAAAAGGAGATGTCCTCGGCAAGGGACTACTGCCTCTGGGTCAGCGGAGAGGGATCCGAGGGGAGGTCCCGGTGGGACCAAGTCTCCGGAGAGGTTTCCCCGTCAGATTCCCAGTCCAAAGAGTCCGTGGAGGTTCGAGAAGGGTCGGTGACCCATGCCGGACTCCCAAGGACAAAGCCTGTCCGGAGCCAGAGACGCTTGCCCGAGATGATCTCGTGCCCGTGAACCGGGACGGAGATCAGACCCTTGCCAGGCCTCTGGCTCTCGGGGGTCACTATAGTGACCTAGGGAGTCCTTGAGGTTGAGGTCCCTGTTTTCTCAAGGTGTTTGATGGCGGGGCTTAGCACCAGCGCCTGCTGAGCAGCAAAGAATGCAGAAACGCTGCGTTCTAGGACCAGCATTCAGGCCTCCCACTCAGGAGTGGGGACCTGCGACACAGACGCCAGTGTGACCGGGTCGGGTGTCAAGGAGGAGAGGAGGGTCCTTGCTGGGACGACCCTCAGACGACCTGGCACCATCATCGGAGGCTTCCGTATTGGTTTGAGGTACTTTTCTGGGCCACTCCCTCTCAGACTCTATGGTCTGCCGAGGGGGGATGAGAGACCTTGCAACCTTCTTTTTCTTCTTCCACTTGCGCTTGAGCGACCCCTGAGCAGAGTGCCGCCGGGCCCAGGGAGGATCCTTGGGGGACTCCAGGCGTTGTGGGGCCGAAGAACAGGAGGCTACTGGGGATACTGGGACTGCCTTGCACAAGAGATCATCCAGCTTCTGCTTATGACTCTGGATGGCCTTGGAGGACATCATTTTGCAAAGGGAACACAGCTCCGGGTCATGGTCAGCTCCCAGGCACCCGAGACAACAGTCATGGGTGTCTGTAAGAGACATGTTTTTGGAACATCTATCACATTTTTTGAAACAGAAGACCATCAGGGCAAAAAGAACCCCTGCGCGGTCGAAGACCCTCAACGCGGCCATTGGTTAAAAAGGGCACGAAAGCACAGGAGGAAAAAAGGACAAAAAAGATCTGAGACCGAGAGCCGAAGCAATGGTGCTTGAGGTGCGGGAAAACGACCGGCAAAGCCGGAAAAAAAGCAAAAATATGCAGAAAGAGAAAAAAACTTTTTCCGGGGAAGAGACGCACGTTGGAAGGTCTCCGTGGATAAAGGGAGACTGAGTAAGATGGCACCCTTGGGTAGGGAGGGGACCATGCATGCGTGGTAGCATTCTCAAAGGCTTTCTTTGAAAACTGGGGAAATGCTGTGTGCGGTCTCAGTTGGTGCTGGCGTCACCCAACTGACTCCCTTCCCTGACTTCTTGCTTGTTCCTGGAAAATAGATAGGCCATATGGTCTTTTTCAGATGACATGTTTCTATGCAGCTTCATGGTATGCCCCCTAGTACTTCTGAATCGATTTATTTATTCTTTCAGAAACTACATTTAGCCTGTTCCACTTCACTCAGGATTTTATAGACCTCTATCATATCTCCTCTTGGCCGTCTTCTCCAAGCTGAATTCAAACCTTTTTAGCCCTTCTTCATAGGAGAGTTGTTGCATCCTCTATCATTTTGGTCATCCTTCTCTGTATCTTTTCTAATGCTGCTTATCTTCTTTGAGATGCAGATACTAGAAATGCACACAGTACTCTAAGGAATTATAATATTTTTGTTTCATTCTCTAGTTCTTTCCTAGATTTCAAAAATTCTGCTTGTTTTTTTAGGCCACTGCCGCACAGATGTGAATGTATTGTTTACAATCACATCCAGATCCTTTCCTTGGGTGGTAACTCCTAACATAGAACCTACCATTGTGTATCTTTAGTTTGGGCATTCTCTGCATGCATCACTTTACACTTGTCCACATTAAATTTTATCTGCCATTTAGATGCCCAGTCTCCCATGGTCATCCTGCTGTTTCTCACAATCCACATGCAATTTAACAACTTTGAATAATTTGGTGTCACCTGAAAATTTAAATAACCTCTTGTTGTTCTCAATTCCAGATCATTTCTAAATGCTGATACTGATACAGCGCAACTGCATTTCCTTTGAAGGTGAAGCATTAATTGGGATCGGCAGTTTTTGTCATTATTAAATTCTTTGGAGATCCGCTCTAATGAGCATTTGTCTCCTTTATCCAGGCTGGTGTCAGCAGTTTCAATAAATGATTAAAATGGAGGACCTACTTCAAGAGGGTTTTCCACTCTCATGGTAGGTGATCCGACAAAAAAATATTGAGACTGTTCATTGGAATTAGGAGCACTGGGACTGTAATGTGCGAGATCAGTGAATGTTCACCTTATTTTTGGAATAATCATGTCATGGCAATGTCCCAGTTTTTATATTATTTCCAGACTGGGCTGGGTTTTGGACTTATACAAAGGGAAATTTAACTACTCCTCAGTCTCTTGAGTAGTTGGTGGCTTGCTTCAATACCATCCAGAGCAGAGTTCTCATGGAAGATCAGTTTCTGAAGATCTGCGAGCAGATCCATTGCTTTCGGGCCCAGAGTGTTCCATTTGTGGGATTATCTCTAGTACTTGGGCTCGATGGTGGCCACTCTGGATTTGGTGGCCCCTAAGCACAAGCCCACATGTGGCCTCTGCAGTGTTCCTCTCCTTCTCCTGGTAGTCTCCTCTTTTTCAAAAAAACTTTGACCTTCATCTTCCCTTGGTGTCCCAGTGTCTGGTCTGGTGCTCCCTTTGAAAGCATCTATTATGGAGGGTGGATATGAAACCTTCCCGATGTGAGGCTGAGTTTTCCCTTAGTCCTGTAGGCTGCAGGGCTCCATACTGTGTCGTTTACTCACTCTGTGCTTTGTCACTTTGGAGGCCTCTTCCTCTCCTTTCAGTGCTCCTCCCCTCCTGCACTTTAAGAAGGAACCAGGAAGGGGCAGCAAAAGATGAATAGGCTGCATGGCAAGAGAAATCAGAGTTTTATCTGAATAATGGGTTTATTTGTTTAGGCCCTTACGTCTTCATCTGGGCACCCATGTTGGCTCTAACAGCTGCAGCACTTCCAGTTCCAACAGTTTTCTTTTCTCTTCATTATTCTAGGCTAGCTTACATTGTGTTTTAGCACTGGCAGGGACACAGTTACTGCTATTGTATTTTTCCCTTTGAGAGATGCACTTGTATTTATTTATATCCAGCTCCCATATTTGGTAGGCCCCAATGCACCAGCACTGGCCTTAATTTCTCTTTTTCAACAACAAACATCTAGGTAAGAATCTAACAATTCAGAGCCATGTGGCTTACTTAGATTGCTCAAACCTTTCAGTTTCATTCCTCTGGGAGTCTTTTCAGGAAGTCTTTCAGTTCTTGAGTTCTCAAATGTTTGGGATTTACTGTCATGTCAGCCACACCCTAACTGGGAATTCTAAGGAAAAACAAATGTCCCTTTTATGGCATTCTGTATAATGGTTGGGGCAAGGTACTTCAGGCCGGAAGGTCGGGGGTTCAAATCCCACTAGAGGACAGCAACCTTGGGCCGGAAGGACTGGGGTTTCTAGTCCCACAGGTGCTCCTTGTGGTCTTGGGCAAGCCACGTAACCCTCCATAGCCCATGTTCCCTGTAAAATAGTTATCTCCAAGTTATAGTGCCCTGTTCAATGTAATTTCAGTTTGTTCAATGTAAACCGCACTGATGCAGAATAGCGCGGTATATAAGAGAATGTAACTAAATAAATAAATACAGGACCATCGCTTTCTCTTAGAGATGGGTGTTGAACGGCAGAAGCTTTGATCCATATTTTACCAAATCCCTCTTATGTAAAATATCAGGATCTTGCCCTTATCTGTGAAATATAGGATCTGCATGGTTATCAGCTGCAGACTGCTTCTGCCGTCCTGTCACACTCCCAATCGGTGCATTCTTTCCATCTTCTTTTAAAAGCTCAGCTTACAAGTTACCCAGCATTTCTGGAATCCATTTTTCCATAATTTTCTGTAGTTCTTTGTCCTTAATAGGCTCAGGCTGCCGTTCTCTATTTTTCTAGTCTTCAACCTATTCAAGATAATGTTTAATTTTTAGCTTTCAAGTCTTGGTTGCAGGCCTCCATGTTCTACACTGGATCCTCTTGACACAAAAAAAATTCACTTGTTTGTTAGAGCCTGACACCTTGTATCTCTAGGCCTTTGTTGATTTCATCAATTGTTGTGAATAATTTTGGACACCTGGTCTTTAGTTGCCATTGTGAGGATCTAAGTCAGTTCCCCGACTATCGCTTCCTGCAAAGTAAAAGTCAACTGTATGTTCTGCGGCCATCCTGACTTCTGTCTGCCTCTCTCTTTTGAGGCCTCTCAATCTACTTGACATCCCGAGGCCTCTCAATCTACGAGCATCCCTGTCTACATGCTTGCATCTTTTGTGCTTACCTTGCTAGGTCACTACAATTTTCAGCTGAAGATCCTTCAATTCAGTTTCATAATTAGCTGCGATTTAAATGGCTATTTTACAATCCCAAACTGCAGCAATCTTTCAGGCATCCATTTTGCTAATGACCGTCATGTGACCCCAAGAACCTGCTATTTTGTTACAAATTCTAGTTAATTAGAAAACTTGCAGCCTGCCTGCTAGGCCCTCCTCCTATCTGATTCTATCACCACAACCTATCAGGCAATCCAGCCATGAGGATACCTACATTCCTAATGTTTCAAGGGAATAGGCTAAGAAGAAAGAAGGTTAAGCCTTTTGCACTGACAATATGGAGCATATGTCAGCACTCCGAACTGCTGAGGCTTTTTGCTTGGCATAGATAGCACAGTAGGAATGTGTGTCTGCTTGTGTTTAGACATATTGCCTTGGATATTATTTCCACTAATATGACAGCACTTTTCCACTGCTTTAGAGTGTGGCTTAGACGCGCAGGCAGCATGAGGGTTTCTGCCGCCCTAGGCAGACCTTCCATGCTGCTACCGCCCCCTAAAGACTCCATCCAGCTCGCCATGCCACCACCTCCCCTTCCCCGCACTGAAGGGGTAGCAGCTGAACTGCCACTTCAGCGCTGAAGCTTGCCTTAAAGTGCCCTTGCACATTCACACTCACAATCTGCTGCTCCTGCCCCTCCCACCCCGTGCAACTTCCTTGGGAGGGCGGATAGGAGCGACAGGCCAGAACTGTGTGCACATGTGCGGGTGTTTTAAAGCCTGCCACAGCACTGAAATAGCAGTTCAGCTGCCACTTCCTGAGGGACTGGGATAGTGATGCCACCCACCAGGGTCTGCCACCTTAGGCAATGGCTTAGTTTGTCTAGGGGGATGGGCTGACCCTGCTTAGAAGGTGCCTTGTGCTCAAATCTGTGTGACTGTGTCAAAGACATATGTACTTTAGGTCAAATGGTCTCCTGAGACTTATGCAGAGCCAGAAGATCCATGGTACTATCCCTTAACGACCAGACTTTAGAAGTCACTGCATAGGGGTATAGAAGCAACAACCAAAGAGGAGGATCTACTTGGGTGTGCAAAGTCAGCGCATCTCTGTGCAGAAGCTAAACTTAGTTCCTCTTTCTGCACAAGCAGGAGCCTCCTTTCTGCCTTGTAATGGGTACAGAAGTGATTTAGGCAATCATTCAGGCTCGCAGAGACATTCTTTTGCAGTGCTTGCATTCAGACCAATTATGACCCAAACTCAAACAGATGAGACACTTCAAATGGATGTTGAAGATCTGATCTTTCTATCACATTGTAGACATGAACAAAACCCTGACTTTGTCTCTGTCATATTCCACAGGAAGGATGACAGACTAAGGAAGAGAAGAACTCTTCAAAATAAGGGATAGCTTGTTTGTGTCTCTTCAGCAGAGCAGAAAAACAAAACCGAAGGCACAGAGGAGACTGCTGCACTTGGGAAAGGCCACGAAACCAAACTTTACACCAGTTCTGAGCCCTGGGATAGATGTGCTGTTCCAGTGCTATCAACTGGTGTTCCCGATTACATCCTGCTTGTCAATGAGAAAAGGAATTTAGCTTGATATTTATTGCACAAACCTACAGTGGGAGGCAGCCTCCTAAATAAATAAATTCCTTGCATGAGGTGGCGAAGGATCAGAGGAGATTTCTGTAAAGAGTAAATTAGACTTACCTGCTAATTGTTGTTCCTTGCGGAACTCTAGTCCAGTCCCGGAACCATAGAGTTGTGAACCTCCATCAGCAGCTTTGGAGACTGAACATCCTCATCTCTTTGATCATCCAGCTATATGTAGCCCCAAGGACCGCCCACACATCAGTACCTATTGACAAAGCATACTAAGCAGAGCAACAAATAAGTAGATATAACAATAGTGGAAAAAAAGGATCCTGACCCTAAAGTTCCCACTACGAGCAAAAATTCATTCTTTTTTTTTTTTCTTTTCCCAATTGCGTAAGAACAACCTCCCGCCTACGGGAAGGCGGACCAGAACGGCCGTGGCGACCCTTGTGCAAAACGCATGCAACAAGAGGCGCCACCGCTCACCCCCAAGATTTGACCCCGAAAGGAAACTAAGGCGTGCTGCAAGCAGAGGAGCTCTGACCGAAAGTATAGAGAACAACCACCCTGGCAGACTCCTATAACGAATTTACCTTCTTGGCTGGCAGCGAGAACAGATAGACAGGGAGGGATCCGGGACTGGACTAGAGTTCCGCAAGGAACAACAATTAGCAGGTAAGTCTAATTTACTCTTCCTTAGCGTCCCTCTAGTCCAGTCCCGGAACCATAGAGGATGTAACAGAGCAGTAAATCTCAACGGGAGGGCCTCGCTAGTCCAGCCTGAAGCACCCGAGACCCAAACCGCGCATCCGACGCCGCCTGCACATCCAGACGATAGTGCTTAGCAAAGGTGTGCAAGGACGACCACGTCGCCGCCCGACAAATATCCACCACCGGTACCAAGCTCACTTCTGCCCAAGACGCCGCCTGCGCCCTAGTCGAGTGAACCCGAAGCCCGGCAGGAACCATCCTGCCGTGTAAAAGGTATGCCGACGAAATCGCCCCTTTCAACCAGCGGGAAATGGAAGACTTAGACGCCGCTTCCCCCTTGCGCGGACCGCCAAATGCGACAAATAGGCGATCGGACTTACGGAAGGTCGCCGTTTCCCTCAAATACCGACGAAGAGCTCGACGGACATCCAACGCGTGCAAGGAGTTATCCACGTGCTTGCCCCGTTCCTTGGCAAACACCGGGAGAGACACCACCTGATTCATGTGAAACGCCGAAACTACCTTAGGCAAAAACGCGGGAACCGGTCGCAATACCACCTTGTCGGCAGAGAAAGACAGATAGGGTTCCCTACATGAAAGAGCCTGCAACTCTGAGATCCTGCGAGCTGACGAGATCGCTACCAGAAACACCGTTTTCAACGTCAAGTCCTTCAACGAAGCTTGTGCCAAGGGTTCAAACGGCGAAGCCACCAGAGACCTCAAAACCAAATTCAAGTCCCACGAGGGCACTAAAGCCCTGCACGGAGGACGCATAAGCAACACCGCTCGCAAGAAGCGCTTCACGTCCGCATGGGACCCCAATAACTGGCCCTGAACCTTGCCTCGAAAACACGCAAGAGCTGCAAGTTGGACCCTCAACGAACTGGCCGCCAGGCCCTTGTCCACCCCTGCTTGCAAGAAGGAGAGGATCTGAGGAACGGAGGTCCGCAAAGGCCGCAACTCGCGAGCCGCACACCAGCTCTCAAAAATACGCCAGACCCGGACATACGCTAGCGACGTAGACCGACGCCGCGCCCGCAACAAGGTAGCAATGACCTCCGGAGAATAACCTTTGGCTCTCATTCGCGCCCTCTCAATAGCCATGCCGTAAGCGAGAATCGAGCCACCTGAGGCATCTGCAGCGGCCCCTGCCGAAGGAGATCCGGCCGAGGAGGAAGGAGCCACGGATCGGCCACACTCAACCGCACCAGATCCGCATACCAAGGCCGACGAGGCCAGTCCGGGGCAATCAGAACCACGGGACCCGGATGCCGTTCGATCCGCTGTACCAGGCGACCCAGCAGAGCCCACGGAGGAAAGACAGAGCAGCCCGTACCTTGGCCACCTTTGTGCCAATGCATCGAGGCCTTCCGACATGCGTTCCTGACGCCTGCTGAAGAACCTTTCGACCAGCGCGGACTCGAAGGTCGCCATGAGGTCCATTATCGGCAGACCCCAACGACGGACCAGCAACGCAAATACCTCGGGATGTAGAGACCACTCTCCGGGGTCTACCCTGTGACGACTCAGAAAGTCCGCCTCCACATTGTGAACCCCCGCGATATGCTGGGCCGACAGACACTGAAGATGCCGCTTCGCCCAATCCAGAAGCAGATCCGCCTCCGCTTCCAAAGCCGCGCTGCCTGTGCCTCCCTGGCGATTTATGTAGGCTACCGTGGAGGCATTGTCGGATAGCACCCTGACCGCCGCTCCCTGCAGCCAAGGCTGAAACGCTGTCAGAGCCAACCACACGGCTCTCATTTCCAGTCGGTTGATGGACCACCGGCTCTCCCGCGAGGACCATTGGCCCTGAGCAATCTGGCCCTCGCAATGAGCCCCCCAGCCGCTCAAACTGGCATCCGTCATCAGCAGACGCCAGACGGGAGACTCCAAGGGCATACCGTTCGCCAGAGAGCGCCGACGCAACCACCAGCGAAGGCTGCGCCGAACCCCCAAGGGGCAAACTGACGAGCTAGCGAGTCGGACTGATGACACCATCGACGCAGCAGCGCTCGCTGCAGGGGCCGCATGTGCGCCCTTGCCCACGGAACTACCTCGATGGTCGCCGCCATCGTGCCGAGAAGCTGAAGTTATTGCCAAGCCGAGGACGCCCGTCTCGCTAGAAACTGCTCCACCAGCCGCCTCAGGGCCCGCGCTCTGTGCACTGGGAGAAAAACCTTCCCGTTGCCGGTCTCGAAACGCGCCCCCAAATACTCCAAGGTCTGCGAGGGAAGGCGGCTGCTCTTCGCCCGATTGACCACCCAGCCTAACGACTGCAAAACCTGTACGACCCGCGCCGTCGCCCGGAGACTCTCCTCCCTCGACTTCGCCCGGATCAACCAGTCGTCGAGATAGGGATGCACGAGGACACCCTCCTTCCGCAGGAACGCCGCTACCACCACCACCATGATCTTCGTGAAGACCCGTGGCGCCGTCGCTAGGCCGAAGGGCATGGCTGGAAACTGAAAATGGCCCATCGGCAGCGCAAACCGCAGAAATCTTTGATGTTCCCGGCGAATGGGAATGTGCAAATAGGCCTCCGTAAGGTCTAGGGACGTTAGGAATTCCCCCTCGCGGACCGCCGCTATGACCGAGCGCAGCGTTTCCATGCGAAAATGCGACACCCGGAGGCACCGATTCACTCTCTTTAAATCCAGGATTGGTCGAAAGGTGCTCTCCTTTTTCGGCACTACGAAGTAGATGGAGTATCGACCGGACCCTAACTGCCCCTCCGGCACGGGGGCGACCGCCCGGAGCCGAAGCAGCCGGGAAAGTGTACCGGATACGACTCGTCGTTTCCAGGGAGCGCTGCACGGGGACATAACGAAGGAATCGAGCACCGGTCGATGTAGCTCGAGCGCATATCCCTCTCGTATCACTTCTAACACCCACCGATCGGATGTGATAGCGGCCCAGGCAGGGTAGAAATCCCGCAGTCTGCCCCCTACGGGAATCACCGCCACCAGAGCCGGCCTCGCTTCATTGTGACTTTTTGGGGACCTGCGCCTGGAAGGAGCCAAAACCTCTACCTGCCCCCCGAAATCCGCGGAAACTCTGTCCGCGCCCCAGATATCTGGAACGCTGGGACTGACCAAAGCGGGAGGCACGAAGCCTCCGAAAGGACTGCTGAGACCCCCGGAAGGAGAAGGTCGGCTTCCCCTGCTTGGGCTTATCCTTCGGAAGCCGACCCCCCTTAGAATCCCTGAGATCTTTTACCAACCTATCCAAGTCCTCTCCAAATAACTGCCTGCCCTTAAACAGCAGCTTACTAAGGCGAGCTTTAGAAGAGCCATCAGCCGCCCAATTGCGTAACCAAAGAGAATGACACGCCGCTACCACCAACGCCATGCCGTTAGCTAACCCCCTAATGAGGTCATAGTGGATATCCGCCAAATAAGCGGTACCCGACTCCAATCTGGACGCCGCGGCCTCTTGTTCCGCCGACTGGGGCCCCTGGAACTGTTGAGACCAGCGGAGGCAGCCGTGCGCTACCCAGGCCCCGGCCACCGCCGCCTGCATTGACAGGGCAGCAACATCAAACGCCTGTCTCAACAAGCTATCAACTTTCCGATCCTGCGGGTCCTTCAACGCCGCAGCACCTTCCACCGGGATAGTAGTCCGTTTAGTAACCGCAGAAACTTCCGCGTCCACCTTCGGCGAACGAAAGAGCTATCAGCCTCTGACAGAGGATACAATTTAGGCAACAGTCTAGCTCCGCGCAAAGCGGACTCTGGACTGTTCCACTCCTCCTGGATCATAGCTTTAAAAACCCTATGGAGCGGAAAGACTCTGTGGGAAGTGCGCACCGCCTGCATCAAGGGATCCTCCAACTTGTCCTCCGCAGTGGCATCTTCCATGGGTATGTTCAATACCTTGAGGGTTTCGGCAATCAGTGCCGGAAGTTCCTCTTTATGAAACACACGCACTCTGCTCGTCGTCCAACAACTCGCCGTCTTCTAAATCCTCCACAGACTCCAGCTCGAGAGCCTCCCCCAGCCCCTCGTGGAACTCGTCCCCAGGAGGCGCAGAATCCGCAACACTCGGGGGCCGGCTCTTCTTTTGTGGACCAGTGTCTCCCTCTACTGAAAGTGGACGCTTTAGCCCACGGCAGGGCAGGACCGAGCCTCCCCCCGCCGGCTGCAAGAGAGCCAGAGCCTCCTGAATGAGAGAGAAAAAGGCGGGCGGAACTCCCAGGGATCCCTCCTGGACGCCCCCCGCCAACAGGCGCTCCGGCACTGCAGAAATCCCCGGACCAAGGACCGTCTCTGCCTGCTCTGATGTCCCTTCTGTAGATACAGGTGGGAGATCTGCACTGGAGCCCTCCAGAGGGTCCTCCATGCCAGCACCCACAGCAGAACAAGTGGCACAGACTCGGGCTTCCAAATTACTACTTCTACGAATGCCACAGACCAGACACCGAGGATTAGGAGGCATGGCTATGCACACAGCCCTTTGCCAGCAAAGCAGGAACACCTTGCTGAAGCAAACAGAGCAGAAAAAAAATCACGATTTTAAAAGTGCTCAAAAACGCTCCAAATTGCAGGATTAGATAGAGCTGGAGTCAATTAGCTGATATCTGACCAAGAAATGCAAAAACTAAGCTCCTATCACTAAAAAAAAAACACGAAGAAAAACAACTTTGAAAAAAATCCAAAATGGCCGCCGGACCCGATCCCGCCAAAAAAAGGACCAGAAAAAATACCCAAAAGGTCTAAAACACTCCCCAGAGCTAATTCCAGGCCACCCCAAGGCCTCCATCACTGCCTTTAGAAAGAAAAAGCTTCAAACTCTACTCACCCACACACAGGAGTGGAGGGGGGGGGGTCAAAACACTGAGAGTGCTGTCCAGCGTGCCTGTCACAAGCTCTGAGTAGCAGTTATCAGAGTCAATAACAGAGTAATAACCGCTCAGGGCAGCTCGGGGAACCCCTAAATCAGTCAGGGGACCCTCAGAGCCTACTGCTGTATTCAATTGCTGCCTGTAATTGTCTTCAACCTTCTCCTCACCCACCAAGGGGGTTCGGTAGAAAGGAGACCTGTGTCCTGTGCAGCTCCCCTGCTTGTTTGACCTATGGGGAGACTGACAGAGAGAGACAGAGAGAAAAAAAACAGATTAGAGAAAGACAGAAGGGACACAGTCAAAGATTTCCTCCACAGCAGCAGCCCAGCACCTAAATCTAGAAAATAATAAAACACTAAAGCTCTGCTTATTTGTTCCTAAGGAGCCCAGTTCTGGGCTCTGACTTCCAAGCTGCTTGGAGACTGAGATACTGATGTGTGGGCGGTCCTTGGGGCTGCATATAGCTGGATGATCAAAGAGATGAAGATGTTCAGTCTCCAAAGCTGCTGGTGGAGGTTCACAACTCTATGGTTCCCGGACTGGACTAGACGGACGCTAAGGAAGAGCTCTTTGACCTCAAGGGAGAATTCTTCTGGAATGCACTAAGGATCTGTACAGTCTTTGAGAACACTCCAAAAATGCTCAGATAACAGAGGAGGAGGAGGTAGAGAGTGGAAGTCTTGCAAGCAGAATTCAACAAAGCTAGAATACATACTTTGGGATCCTGAGAAGACTGTGGCTTTCTGCATAGAAGTCACACTTATAGATTGAGAGGCTTGATATTCTATTCTGGAAAATCTTTGAGGTAGCCCTTGACAAAGGCAATGAGAATCTTCTGTAAGAATGAATGGGGCTGCTGTGGTAAAGAAAAGGAAACCTCATCTGCCACGGTCACTACAACTGGGGTAAACTGGAACATCCATGCACAAGGTCGTGGTTCTTAAAACAAAGTGGGAGTACAACAAACAAGAGGATGTCTGCAACGGAAGTATCTCTGTGCAGAAGGGTCAGCAGTGATGCCTTGAGCAGGAGGTGACTGCCAGAGTAGTACCTGAACCATACTTCTGACAAGCCTTCTTAGTTGGTGCCAGTACTGCAGCAGCAACTTCTAAGCGTTTGAGCTTTGGGTTGGTGTCATAGCTTTGCAACAAGATAAGAGTTTTTTTAATCACTCTGGAGCCACACAGTTTAAATGTTGATATATGCTCTGACCTGTGTGGCTATACTGAAGATCTCTGCCCTTTAAGTCAAGGAGTTTCAGCCAAGACTAGGACCAAGCCAGAGAATTTATGGTGTTGTCCATTCACAAGACGACTTTTGAAACTACTGTGTGAACAGAGGCAACATTGACAGTGGAGATCTGCTGAACTGTGGAGTCAGCTAATCCCTGCATAGAAAACCTCTTGTCTGCTTTTTCTGCACCATTAAGAGCCTTTCCTTTGCCTCACAGTAGTTTTTTCAAGGGTAGCTGAGATAGTTTCTCAGGCTCACAGGGATATGCATCTACAATCCTTACTGTCCCCCTGGCAGCTGTTTTCATTCAGGCTAATTCTAAGTGAGACAGCCTGCAATCTTTCTTCCACAGATTGTGCAGATTTGGAAGACTAGCATTACTTCTTTCATGGTCCCATGACTTTCAAAGCATGAACAAACAACAAAGAATTATTAAATTTTATTTTTTTTAATGAACAAAGAAATAACGAAAAACATCTGAAAGCTCAAATAGTAAAAAAGCACTGGGATCAAGACTCTAAGAAAATAACAATAATGAAGAAGTTATAATCACTTGGGATATTCAACCAATAAAAAGCTAGATATGAGGAAGCCAGCTACAGTGGTAAAGGAGACCACCACCAAAATGGCATTGATAGGTGTCCATTCCAAGCAACTGTTCTGTGAATCGCATTGAAGGAGAAAATCTTCAAGTTTATTCAAAGTTGTTAAAACGCAAGAGGATTGTGAAAAATTACAAATGTCCAAATGTCCACATTAAATTTCATCTAACAAGTGTAAGGTTATACATCTAGGAAAGAACATGATGCAAGCACCACCTTAGAAACCACCACCCAGGAAAAAGATTTAGGCGTCATCGTGGATAATACACTGAAACCCTCTGCCCAGTGTGCATCCGTGGCCAAGAAAGCAAATAGAATGTTAGGAATCATAAGGAAAGGAATGGAGAATAAAACAAGGATATTATAATGCCTCTATCATTTCATGTTGCGGCACCTTGAATATTGTGTGCAATTCTTGTTGCCATATCTTATAAAGGATACAGCTGAATGAGAAAAGGTACAAAGAAGAGCGACAAAAATGGTAAAAGGGGATGGAAGGCTACCCCTATGAGGAAAGGCTTAAAAGGTTAGGGCTCTTCAACTTGGAAAAAAGAGAGCTAAGAGGAGATAAGAGAGAGGTCTATAAATTAATGAATAGAGTGGAACGGGTAAATGCAGATTGGATGTTTACACCATCAAAAAGTAGAAAGACTAGGGGACACACAATGAAGCTACAATGTAACCCATTTAAGACTAATAAGAGAAAATATCTTTTTACTCTATGCCTAATCAAACTCTGGAATTCGTTACTGGAGGATGTAGTGAAACCAGTTATGTGTAGCTGGGTTTAAAAAAGGTTTGGACAAGTTCCTGGAGCAAAGGTCCATAAACCATTATTAAAGAGGACCCAAGAAATAGACTGCTTGCCCTGGAACATGCACTGTGGAACCTGTGTGCTTCTTTTGGGAACCTGCCAGATACTTGTGGCCTGGATTGGCCATTGTTGGAAACAGGATACTGAACTTGATGGATCTTGGCCTGAACCAGTAAGGCATTTCTTATGTTAAGAAATACAGTCAGAGACCAAGAAACATGGCAGAAAGATAGTTTTTTCCCCATCATGTTGGTCACAGGCTTAACAAACAGGAATTTTCAAGCCGACCTTGATAAAATTACCCATACATGTAACATCTTATAAACTCCATAGGGAGGCTCTCTTTGGCACAATGCAAGTACTAGGCTAAGCATTAGCAGTAAATTTCAGAGTCTGAGATCATTCTCCACATACCCTAAGCTTAGAAGTGAAGTTCATGACTGACATGGTATTCACAAAACTAACCCTGTTGGGGAAACTGCCCCCTAAAAAACACTTGGAAAACTCAGGAGAGATTTGTTTTTTCATTTCTGCCAAGCAGTAAGCAAAACAGATGGGACTGATGAGACAGTTGCATATGGGAAGGATTGTGCATGCTCCGAACTCTACACTTGTTCCGAGCTGTCCTGGAGCTGCTCTATAACGTCAACCACTTGCATTTCCTGATTTCATACTGCTTGTCAATGGAGAAAAATGAAATTATTAAAAAATATTTTTTTCTTCTAAATATAATATGAAATTTGTAAAATAAATAAAAAATGAGCTATACATGTATCCTTTTTAGGTTGCTATTTTGGAGGAGCCTAATTAGAATCAATGTCTTACGATCTCGAATGAAAAACATGGATTCTCTATGCTATCACCTAACAAAGACGACTGACTTGACAAATGCCTTCAGGATTTGTTGTTGCAACATTAGACAAAATTTGAGCCATACCTGTGAGACATAAAAATGATACTAAATAGCGGGTTTCGAGGCCATCTCGTACAGTCTGAATTGCACCACAGATTGGAGGTAGAATCATAAACAGATTACTGACAGTGTTCCCTGTAGTATAGAAAGAGAAGAGATATTTAGTATTTGGGCAACACCACATGTAGATAAACAACGCTGTATTTATTCACTATATAAGCCTTCCACTGTTCAGCAAAATGTAAAAAACGAGAGGAGAAACCCTCTCTCAAAGCATATTTTTGACTGGCACATTTCCAATAGCAAAAACCTGCTGCAGACCAGCAGGCCTCACTAAACCCAACACTATCTACTAATGGTTTGACTTATTTTTATGATCACTTTAGACCACTCATTTTAAGTTTAAAAAATATATATTTGAGTGTAAACATTGTGCACGAATCTGAGCAATGAATTAATCATAGAGTGGAGGAGTGGCCTAGTGGTTGGGGCAAGGTACTTCAGGCCGGAAGGTCAGGGGTTCAAATCCCACTAGAGGACAGCAACCTTGGGCCGGAAGGACTGGGGTTTCTAGTCCCACAGGTGCTCCTTGTGGTCTTGGGCAAGCCACTTAGCCCTCCATAGCCCATGTTCCCTGTAAAATAGTTCTCTCCAAGTTATAATGCCCTGTTCAATGTAATTTCAGTTTGTTCAATGTAAACCGCACTGATGCAGAATAGCACGGTATATAAGAGAATGTAAATAAATACATTTAAAAAAACCATAACATACTTATTATCATGAAAAGTTATCAATATTAAGTCTGTATATTATCTGAATCAGGAAACATCTCCAACACATATTTCACTTATAATTTTTTTTTTAAGTACATCAGAGAGTTAAATCAACAATAACAAAATTCATAGCCGTGAAGGCACATTTTAGATAGTATATGGCGATCAAATTGAAATGTCTAGGTTGGGACATAAGTCCAGCGGTATTCCAGAAAAGGCTTTGCCAAACATGCAGTCTTTTCTAAAACAAGTATTGGTGCAGGAGAACACGTGGATATGCATTCAAATACAGTGGGAGGAACCATTTTACAAACATACATGGGGGAAAATCAACAGTGGAAATCTGGCAAATTACACGTGTATGTGAGCCATTTGCAAACCTATATGTAGGCATCAATGCCCATTAACTACAGAGGGCCTTATCTTTTTATCATTTAAATTTGGAAGGAGAATTAAACAATGGGGAAATGAGGATAACCCCTGTAATCCCTCCTGTAAAGGACTGGCCGAATCCAGCACTTAGTAAAAACATATGCAGCAGGGAGCAGCTATAAATTCCAATGTGGACACTTTTGGTCATAATGTACATTTCCTATATGAAATGGAATATACATGTAGATATTTGACTAGGCTGGCCCAAGCCATGCCCTAACCATGCCCAACATGTACTCTTGCAATTGACCTAGATTGGCCACTGTTGGAAACAGGATAGTGAGCTTAATGGACCTTGGACTGACCCAGGATGGCATATCTTATATTCTACATATTATGGTCAACCATGTGCAAATTGTAACTTTTCTAAAATTGTCATTCCCACATGTAAATACTAGATTTTCCACATGGAAATCATGAATAAAGCTTCTTAGATAATCTCCAAAATGAAATGCACTAGCATACAAAAATCTAATGTATATATAACAAATCAACATAACATTTATTAATCAAAACAAATGCATCTTCATCTTCTTTATAAATCCTGGCTAATGTGTTTCAAGACAGTTTCTGAAAAGGCATTCCAAACAATGGAACAGACAAAGGAAAAGACAAAATTACCCTATATATTCAAGGCAAACTGACTTTAGAAAGGGAATAATCAATAAACTCTTACGCTGAGAATGCAATTGGTGAGTTAGCAGATAAAGGACCAATGTTTCACCAAAATAAGAAACTTTCCTATTAACAGTTTTAAGAGACCATAACCAAAATTTTATATGTTTTATTTTATTTATTTATTACAGTTGCTTATATACCGCACTATTCGGCATCAGCGCGGTTTACAGTATAACAAAATGACCAAAAAACACATTCTGTTTGGTTTTACATAGAACAAGGGTATGAACTTGGATAACAGGGGGGGGATGAACTATATACATGAATTATATACATGAGATAGGTTACATGCATGACGCAAAAGTCCTGTAACATGGTTGAGTTGAACAATATGTAATGAGTCCGTTTCGAATACAAGAGACATTGTGAGAATGGGCTGTAAAAAGGCAGTGTTTCTTAGGTGGTGTTATCTAGAATCATCGCTGGCTGGGTAGTATTGGAGGAAGAGGTGATGTTTGATAGCCTTCCTGAATTGGGTCAGGTCAGCAATGGCTCGAATGTTTGGTGGGAGTGTATTCCAATATTTGGGGACGTAAAGACTGAAGGCCCTATTCGCTGTCGTGTTATTGCATTTAGTCAAGGTCTTCGGGGTTGTTAATAGATTTAGGGCTGTTGACCTCCTGGCTCTGTTGGGGGGCACTGTATGAATGAGATCAGTAAGTGCTGCAGAGGATAGGCGCTTGATGGCCTTGAATGAGAGGATTAATGTTTTGAAGATAATTCTTCCGTGTATAGGTAGCCAATGAAGCTGTTTTAGAATCGGAGTCACATGATCACTTCTGGTGGCTCCATGGAGAATCCTTGCTGCAGCATTCATGGCTAGTTGTAGTGGGTTTATTGTGGCTTGCGGGAGACCTTGTAGGATGGAGTTGGCAAAGTCAAAGTGCGGTAGGATCAGAGCTTGGAATATGGTCCGGAAATCATCTGGTTCCAGCAGGGAACGCAGATGCCTGAGTGAACGGATTTTAAAATAGACCGTTTTAACAATGTTGCCTATATGGCATTTCATGTCCAGATGTTTGTCTAAGGTGACTCCCAGGTATTTTATTGTTTCTTTGGTTTGTAATTCTGCTTCCTTGACCTTTATATGTGTTGGTGGGGTAAAGTCTGGGTCTCTGGCGATGAACAGTACCTCCGTTTTCTTATGCTGGATGCGTAGATTTTGTGCTTGTAGCCAGTCCGATATGGCATTGAAACATTCTATAATAGGTGTGAGGTCCATTTGAACGGTTGAAAAAGGCATATATAGGAGGATGTCGTCCGCATATATCATACAGCTCACGTTAAATGCTCTAATGATGTTGCAAATGGGCTGCATGTATATGTTGAATAGTAGAGATGACAATGAGGATCCTTGCGGCACACCCTGTGTTTGATGGAATTGTTTGGACTCTTCTGCTCCGGATTTCACATATTGACATCGTCCATTTAGATAAGAGCTGCACCAATCGAGTGCAGTATTGCAGATTCCCTTTTCTTTCAGTCGCCCGAGGAGAATCTCATGATGAACCGAGTCAAAGGCTGCAGCGATGTCTAAAAAGATTAACACAAAGCCTTGTCGGATGTTGTCAATGCCTGTGAATATGTTATTGAATAAGAAGGTGAGGAGTGTCTCTACTCCATGGTACTCTCTAAACCCGTGTTGGCAATAATCTAAGGGAGCTGTGGAGTCTATATGATCCTGAATTTGCCTTTGGACCTCTTTCTCCAATATCTTTGCTAGTATGGGAATACTAGCTATTGGTCTGTACGAATCGGCTTGTTGAGGATCAAGTTTAGGGTTCTTCATTAATGGCCTGATCGATGTTTGCTTGAGGGTTGTTGGGAAGGAACCGGTAGTAAAGGAAAGTTCTGTCAGTTTTGCGATGAATGGACTGACTTCCTTGCGTAGCTCCTTGATCCAAAAGGCCGGGCAAGGGTCTGTTTGTGCTGTGGAGGTATTGAGGGAAGCTATTGTATCTTCAATGCTTTTTCTAGATGGTGTGGAAAATTTGCATAAAGGGGTTATGCCGGTAGGGTCTTGGAATGCAGCTGTTGATATTTTGTTGGTCTGTATGATCTTTGACTGAAGGTAGTCAGCGAATTTTTGTGGGTGGATATCCACTTGTTGTTCTGGAGTTGGTTCCTTAGAAAGAGTTTGAACCAAGTTGAAAAGATCCCGTGGTTTGTTCAGAGATCTTTTCAAAGTGTCAGTGTGGTGTTGTTTCATTTTTAATGAGATTGCTTCCCTGTGCCTTGTTAGGTGAAGTTGGTAGGCTGTCAAATCTTGTGCGGAGAGTGATCGGCGCCATTTTTTCTCTAGTTTGCGTAGTTGTGTTAGAGAAGCTCTCAATTCTTGGGAGAACCATGGGGCTGTGTTTCTTATTCTCTTGGTTGCGTTGTTGCTTTGTGGACGTTGTGCGATAGCTGTGAGGTTGTGATTCCATGCGGCGACTAGTTATATGAATGGCAATAACTAATCAATCAATCAATGATTATAAACCAGGAGAAATGTGCTAGAATCTGCAACATCCAGTTAGTAAGCATGCTACCACATTTATTTATTTATTTATTTATTTCACCTTTCTTATATACCGCCTTTCATGATATCAAGGCGGTTTACATTGAACAAACGGAAATTACATTGAACAGGGCATTATAACTTGGAGAGAACTATTTTACAGGGAACATAGGCTATGGAGGGTTAAGTGGCTTGCCCAAGACCACAAGGAGCACCTGTGGGACTAGAAACCCCAGTCCTTCCGGCCCAAGGTTGCTGTCCTCTAGTGGGATTTGAACCGTATTTGGGATTAACTGCATAGCTTTTATGATCATTATGTTTTTATGTACCTATAGATGAGTCATTATAGTAACCTAGCATAAGTGAGAGCAAGGCTTGAGCACAGCCTGAAAATTATTGATATTATAAATTACTTTGCTTTAAATATGGTTATATCCCTTTGACCCTAATAATTATAGGCCAATGTCTAGTTTACCATTCTATCCGGATACGGACACTGAATATCCTGCTGATATTTAAGTGTCACGTCTGACTGCTGTAGTATTTAAATATCAGCAGTTTTAAAAATCAGGCCCAATAAAGTCATAATTCCAAACAAGCAGAACATACATAAAATCAGCAGAGAAAACTGAGTTGTGTTTAAGTTATATTGAACTACTAGTGCATTCAAGGAAATGTGATGAAACTTAGTCATATGTATAAGTTCTCAGTTGTGCCTGTAGTCCCACATCTGTAGGATGGTCCAAGGCTCCTCCTGTGTAATGTGGATGACTTGCAACCAGGAGTACACACCATGAACTTAGCCTGTGAAGACCTCTTGGCAACAATATGAGCTTTCATTCTGCCACATTTGGATGACTGCAGCTGTTTAATTGGGGTTAACCAGAAGCAATAGCCAGCAATTGCAAATAATACAGAAGACTGTGGCACAGTTGGTGGAAGACCTGATAAGATATGAATATGTCACTGCTGCCACTGATACGACTTCAGTGGCTGCCTATTCTGCTCCGTATTTGTTTTTTTACAAGGTTCTGATGTTGCTTTTTAGGATGCATACATGTAACATTCCTAAAGTATCTTTTGGACAATGGTTCATGACTATGTTCAGAGTCACAGTTTGTGATCCCAGGTGGAACAGTTAACCATCCCAGGAATTAAAGAGGTGTGGTTGATTCATCACCAAGACCTACAGTTCAGCGTAGTTACTCACCTGTAACAGGTGTTCTCCAGGAGCAGCAGGAATCAGTCCTCACATATGGGTGACGTCGGCGCCGACGGAGCCCTCGCGGAGCAATTTTCCCCAGCTTTCAAAGAAAGCCTTTGGGAATTGCAGCGCGCATGCGCGGTCGCCTTCCCGCCCAAGGGTGCCATCTTAGCCAGTCAGATGACATAGCTAAAAAAGACAGCATAAAAATTTGCAAAAAAACTTAAGCAGATGATTGCAACTCCAAGGGGAGGAGGGAGGGTTGTGAGGACTGATTCCTGCTGCTCCTGGAGAACACCTGTTACAGGTGAGTAACTACGCTTTCTCCAGGACCAAGCAGGAAGTCAGTCCTCACATATGGGACTCCCAAGCTTAAGGCTACCGGAGACCCTAAGCACAAAAATGAGCTCCCTCTAGCTCAGCAACACAGAAGGAAGGAATCTTCGCTGGATTATTACCCACCGGTAGCCCACATCCGGGATGGAGGGTAGGAGTTGCTCAAACCTCAAAGAGATTACGGAGGACTGCCTGTCCGAAAGCACTGTCCCTGCGGGACTCCCTCTCGAGACAGTAATGGACCGCAAAAGTCTGGCTCAAAGACCAAGTAGCGGCCCGGCAGATGTCTGCCAGCAGAACAGAGCGGAGGTAAGCCACTGACGTAGCCTTTGCCCGAACACAATGAGCCGTGACTCGACTTTCTAAGGAGAGTCCGGCTGCCCCATAAGCCCAAGCGATACAGTCCGCAACCCAGATGGACAGAGTACGCTTGGAGACCGGGAGCCCCAATTTATTGGGGTCAAAAGACACAAAAAGCTGAGCAGCTTTACGGTGCTCCCGCGTACGGTCAAGGTAGAAGTTCAATGCCCTTCTACAGTCCAGGGTATGCAGGACCATTTCAGCTCGGCTGGAGTGTGGTCTGGGAAAGAAGGTCGGAAGTACCACCTCCTGATTGATGTGAAAGGGGGAGACCACTTTTGGAAGAAATTTTGGGTGAGTCCGTAGGACTACCCTATTTTTGTAGAAGCGAGTGTAAGGGGGATCAGACACGAGGGCCTGCAATTCACTTACGCGCCTAGCGGAAGTGAGGGCTATCAAGAACAATGTTTTCCAAGAGAGAGAACAGGTAGCCATAGGTTCAAAAGGCGGACAGGTGATCCGCTGCAAAACCACATTCAGATCCCAGTCAGGTGCTGGCGGGCGCAGAGGTGGTTTAAGTAGAAGGAGACCTCGGAGAAACCTCGCTACGAGAGGGTCGCTGGAAAGAGGTCTGCCGTCCACCTGTACATGATGTGCTGAGAGAGCACTGAGGTGAACTTTGACGGAGTTGGACTTAAGTCCCAGATTAGAGAGGTAGAGCAAGTACTGCAAGATCACCGACACCGAGCAGGAGAAGGGATCCTGAGACTGCTGGGTACACCAAACGGAAAAACGACGCCATTTAAGGGCGTAGCATTTGCGGGTAGAAGGACGCCGAGAAGCGAGGACGACCTCCTCCACCTCTGCCGGCAGGAGAAGGGGAGCAAGGACTACCCTCTCAGCAGCCAGGCCATTAGATTGAGAGATCTGAGGTTGGGGTGCAGCAGAGACCCCTGATCCTGAGTGAGGAGATCCGGTTGAAACCCCAGAGGGAATGGATCCTCCACCGCTAATTGCAGCAGGAGTGGAAACCACAGCTGTCTGGGCCAGCGAGGGGCCACCAGGATCATGGAAGCTTTGTCTCGGCGAACCTTGAAAAGAGTTCGAGAGAGTAGCGGGAGGGGAGGAAAAGCATACAGGAGGCTCTCCGACCATGAGAGTAGAAAAGCGTCTGCCGCCACTCGAAGGGGATGTGGCTGACGAGAGCAGAAGCGAGGAAGTTGCCGGTTGTGAGGACTGGCAAAGAGATCCATTGTGGGGAGGCCCCACTTTAGAAAGAGCTTCTGAACTATCAAGGGATCCAGGCGCCACTCGTGCGGCTGGAGGATCCTGCTGAGTTTGTCCGCCAGGCAATTTTCTTGGCCTGGGAGATAAACTGCCTTGAGAAGAACGCTGTGACTGACGGCCCAAGAGCAGAGCTTCTGTGCTTCCCGACAGAGAAGGAAGGAGCCCGTGCCCCCCTGTTTGTTCACGTAGAACATGGCAACTTGATTGTCCGTCTGGACAAGGACGGACTGGTGAGAGGTCAGGTGGGAGAAAGCCTTGAGAGCCAGGCGGATCGCTCTGAGCTCCAGGAAGTTGATCTGCTGAGCAGACTCCCACGTGGTCCAGAGGCCCTGAGTACGTGCCCCTTGACAATGTGCTCCCCAACCCAGGAGGGACGCATCTGTCGTCAGCACCTGGGCCGGCTGAGGTGACTGAAAAGGCATGCCGAGTACCAGGTTCGGCCGATGAAGCCACCATCGGAGAGACGAGGCCAGCGGCTCGGAAACGCGCACTAGGTCTGCTAGGCCGCCTGTGGCTTGTTGCCACTGCTTGCGAAGACACCATTGAGCAGGCCGCATATTCAGGCGGGCATTGGGGGTCACATGGACGGTGGAAGCCATATGGCCGAGCAGTCTCAGGAAGCGCCTGGCGGAGACCAGGGACTGGCTGCGAAAACGGTCGGCTAGGTCCATGAGCCGTTGAGCCCTGTCGAGAGGCAGGAAAGCCCGCGCCTGAGGAGTGTGCAGTCTTGCGCCGATGAACTCGAGATCCTGTGAGGGGAGCAAAGTAGACTTTACGAAGTTTATGACAAAGCCCAAGTACTGCAGAAGAGTCACCGTGCGGTGTGTGGCGTTGGTGACCTCCGGAGCGGACGCTGCTCTGATGAGCCAGTCGTCGAGGTACGGGAAGACATAGAGGCCGTGAAGCCGGAGATGGGCCGCCACCACCGCGAGACATTTTGTGAAGACCCGCGGTGCGGAGGACAGGCCAAAGGGTAGTACCCTGTACTGGTAATGATTTCCCGCCACCACAAACCTTAGGTATTGGCGGTGGCTTGGGTGGATGAGGATGTGCGTGTAGGCATCCTTTAGATCCAAGGAGCATAGCCAATCTCCCTGCTGGAGGTAGGACAGAAGGATTCCAAGGGTAAGCATCTTGAACTTTTCCCTCACAAGGAACTTGTTGAGGTTGCGCAAGTCCAGGATGGGTCTGAGGCCTCCTGTCCTTTTTGGTACTAGAAAGTACCTGGAATAAAAGCCTTGACCTCTCAGGTGGTGGGGCACCGGTTCCACCGCCTGTTCCTTGAGAAGTCTTGCTGATTCCTGAAGGAGTAAGTCCCTGTGCAGAGGGAGTCGCGGAGGTTCTCCCGGGAAATAGGAGGGAGGGACCTGGTGGAAGTGGAGAAGATAGCCTTCTCTTACGACTTGAAGCACCCAGGCATCTGAAGTGATGTTGGACCACCTGTGGGCGAAGTGAACCAGCCGGCCTCCGGTGCTGGGAGGAGCCAGCGGAGGGGGAGAGGCTATGCTTAAGGAGTCAAAAACCCCCACCCTGCTGAGCAGGGGCTGGTGGTGCAGGCTTGGGGGCTTGCTGCCTACGGGACCCGTTACCCCGTCCCTTGGCCTGCTGGCCCTGTTGGGGAGCCGCGGAGGCCTGATATTGGGGGTAGTGTTTATAGGCAGCCGCCTTTCTCGGGTAAAAGGACTTCTTTCCCGAGCCCTTCTTTTTCTGGGAAGGGGCGGAGGTCTTCCTAGAAAGCCTAGTCCTGGTGAGAGTCTCTGTCTCTAGTTGTGCAGCCTTCTCGTCCATAGGTTTGCCAAAGAGGTTGTCACCTCGGCAGGGGACATGGACTAACTTGTCCTGCACCCAGGGCTCAAGGTCAGACGACTGAAGCCAAGCCTGTCGGCGGGCACCGATGCCGGCTGCGGCCACTCGAGCCGATGCTTCAAAGCCATCATAGGCCGCTCGGGATATGAATTTTGAGCATTCCCGAATGCCAGTGGACAAGGCTAGGAACCTCCGCAAAGGTTCCTCGGACAATCCAGCTGAGAACCCGGCTAGTTCTTTAGCCAGGTCTCGGAGATACATGCCCATGTATAGCTGGTAGGTCTGGACACGACACGCAAGCATAGAGCCCTGGAAACACTTCTTACCAAGGCCATCCAGGTTACGGGCCTCCCTGCCAGGAGGCACCGAGGAGTGCATCTTCTGGCTTTTAAGACGATGCATGGCCGATTCCACTACCATGGAATGGTGTGGTAGCTGTGCTTTTTGGAAGCCAGGGCTCTTGCGGACTCGATAGATAGAATCGACCCGCTTGCTCAAGACCGGCGAGGAGGCCGGACTCTCCCACATGCGGAAGAGTAGTCGTTCCAGCATGGGAGGAACCGGTACAGTAAAGTGTTCCCTGGCGGGAGAGTCATACTGGAGGGCGTCGAGCTCTTCGGCTCGAGGCTCCTCCTCGGGATCCGCAGGGAAGGCCAAAGCCTTGGCCATATCCCTGACGAAGTCCGAGAACCGGGCATCCTCCGGAGGGGACTGCTTCCGAGGTTCGGACTCAGGCGAGTCCGAGGGGACACACCGAGTCCGAAAAGAATCAGGCGACTCTTCCTCTTCAGACTCCCAGACCGACTCCGAGGAGGAATCGGTGGGGTCGGCCCGGGCAGGCTGCGGCGCCGGCCGCCCCGACGCCGCGGGAGTCGGCGTCGGCGACCTCGGTCCCGAACGGGAGGCCAAGGGTGACCTCGACCAAGGATCGACTCGAGTTCGCATGGACTCGAGGATCGGCTCGGTCTCCGGGGTCGACGTCCCGGCGGTCGGGGCAGCGGCGCCAACGAGGCTAGCGATCAGTGCCCGCTGCTGGTCCATGAAGGCAGACAGTCTGCTCTCCAAGGCCGTCAACCTGAGTCCGACCTCAGGCGACCCAGCAGCCCCCGACTCAGGCCCCGACGTCGGCGGTCTCGGAGGCGAGTCCAGGAGGACCACAGGACTTACCCGAGCAGGCAGCTCCGACTCCATGCGAGGTCGCTTCGAGAGGTGCTCCTTCTCCAAGGACCCGGGACGGCTATCGGGGCTATGCGACCTGGCCCTCGCGGAGCCAGGAGCATCCACCGACGCCGCCCTCGCGGGTTTCACCTTCCGTCGATGGTCCCCAGAGGGAGAACCCCTGTCGGAGGAACTCCGGTGACGGTCAGAGCTGGAACCTCGGGACGCCGAGGCCTCCGACGAGGTCCGGGTACGGCTGGGGTCAGCGAAGATCCTATCCCGCTGATGCCGCCGACTCCTCAACGCTTTAGAGGACATTTTGCCACAGGCTCCACAGATCATTTCTTCATGATCCGGGCCCAGGCAGCGGAGGCAATTATCGTGTGTGTCAGTTAGTGACATATTTCGGTCACACTGACCACACCGCTTGAAGCCACTGGCAGCCATTGGGGGAAAAAGGGCCCCTGCGAGGTCAAAAGACCGGGCTGCCAGTGAAAAAACCGAAAACGAAACTGACTAAATCAGAAAAACCGAAAAAGAAGGAGAGGACTCGTGACCGGCGTCGCGAGTCCGGGCGGGAAAAAGACCGGCGTCGAACCGAAGGAAAAAAGAGAATATAACGAAGAAAATCAACTTTTTCGCGGGGACACGATGGGTACGTCTGTAGGGCTCCGCGGAAAAAAGAAGACTGGCTAAGATGGCACCCTTGGGCGGGAAGGCGACCGCGCATGCGCGCTGCAATTCCCAAAGGCTTTCTTTGAAAGCTGGGGAAAATTGCTCCGCGAGGGCTCCGTCGGCGCCGACGTCACCCATATGTGAGGACTGACTTCCTGCTTGGTCCTGGAGAATGAAATGCTCTGCAGTGGCAATTTTGCAGGGCATCTGGCTAGATTCAAGAAGGGTTTAAAAACTTCTTTAGGTGTGCATTTTGTTCAGAGAAGGGAGAATGGGATATCATTGAGAATGTTTGTATCTTCTGTTTTTGCTATGTTTTTGGTTTACATATTACGTTTGTACATCTTAGAGAGTAGATTCCAGATCCATAGTATAAAAATGTGAATGAATGAATAAGTAAAAAGATAAGACAAGATACAGGCAGCACTGGGTTTAAGATGGTGGCACACATAGGAAAGACTAGAGAGCAGCAGAGAAGAAAGGTTTCTTCCATCAGAGATCAGGGCAAGTAGAATCAGGTTCCTGTTTAGCTTGGATATTTGATGCCTTCAAAATTTGGCACCCTATGCTGTTGCCTATGTCTAAATCCACAACTTAACACAATTGTGGTCTATTCTTGAACGCGTAGCTGTCAACTAATGTATGAAAATACGTTCATGCAAACCTAGATGTAGTAGAATTGTTCTTTCTTTTGCTTCTTTCCTACTATGTGATCAACATTACAGCAATAGCCATATGGTATTGTATATCATACTTTTAGCCGTATTTCTTTTAAAAGGATTTTTTCAATATGTTTTTAATGCTCATAAAATTGTATGGAAATGATCCCAATGATTTTTTTAAATATTTTTGATGCTAATAAAATTATATAGAAGAGATCCCGACGCTCAAATCCGGCGCCACAATGGCGTTTCAACAAAAGCTTTTCTTCAGGAGATCCTTCTTTCAATAAATATTGCCGCTGCCCACGTCTTCCTCTATGTACTTTCAAAACGCGGCGTCTTTCGTTTTGAAAGTACATGGAGGAAGACGCGGGCAGCGGCAATATTTATTGAAAGAAGGATCTCCTGAAGAAAAGCTTTTGTTGAAACGCCATTGTGGCGCCGGATTTGAGCGTCGGGATCTCTTCTATATAATTTTATTAGTATCGAAAAGATATTAAAAAAAATCATTGGGATCATTTCTATACAATTTTATGAGCATTAAAAACATATTGAAAAAATCCTTTTAAAAGAAATACAGCTAAAAGTGTGATATACAATACCATATGGCTATTGTTGTAATGTTGATCACATAGTAGGAAAGAAGCAAAAGAAAGAACAATTCTACTACATCTAGGTTTGCATGAACGTATTTTCATACATTAGTATGTCTAAATCCAGACATGGCCACAGGAAAAGGGGATTGGGTATTTGGATAGATGTATGCACAAGTTTCAATATGGAACCGAAGTGAACAAATCATTACTGGACAGACTGAATGGGCTACAATTTGAGTTTTTATCTGCATCATTTATAATGTTACAGAGTGTGCATGAGAACAATAATTCATCAGGACCAGCCTAGTGGTTCAGTGATAGTGCTGTGCGCCACCATGCTGAGCACCCAAGTTCAATTACCAAAGCAAGTGTTCCACTCCATGAGGGAAGTGAGCTCTATTCACTACACAATTTGTGATGCTTACAGGACAGATATAGGGGGGCTCAGTCTTCAGCCAAGAACTGTGAGCACAGAGGGGATACAAAATATGGGGGGGGGGGGGGGGAATTTAGAGTAGTTGCAAATTAAGGCTCACGGTACCAAATCCCAGGAGCAGTTCGATTTGAGCTGGAATCCCCAAAGAGGGAAGAGGAACCTTCGGAGTCCATAAAATACACTACATTTCAATATATAACTTTGCTATGTGGTAAGGCAAAGGATCAAGTGCCTTCAGCAACCATGAAGTGCACACCAGGGAGTTAATTACACACTTCTAAAATGCCTTACATAAAGAGTTCTGTAAATAAAACTTTTTTGCTTAACTATTAATGTTCAAAACATTGTTATATCTTCAGCCGAGATACAGCAAAGGTTAAAGCTGCCTTAAGATGTACTAAATTGGATTAAATGACTATTTGACAAAATGTACACTGTATCAATTACACTACTGCCTGAGAATAAACAAAGAAGAAAAGACCCACTGTTCACTAATTTCAACATTTTCACTGCCTCCACAGAGGTCAATGGCCACTTGTTTCAGCAAAGACAGTAATTCTTGGTTCTCTAACTTTCCAGCTTATCAAACCTTTATTAGCGTTCCAATTCTCAAAGTTACCTCTATGTAGGCTGTGAAATTTATAGTCACCAAATTCAGATTTGGTAAATAACTTTCTAGAACCCAGTACCACTGCTGAGGTCAGGAAATGCTTCTCTCAAGTGCATTTATGCCCTGGAGATATTTAAACATCTCTATCATATCTCCTCAATGATAGAGATGTTTAAATATCTCCATGGTATAAATGCACAGGAGGAGAGCTTCTTTCGATTGAAAGCAAGCACTGCTACAAGGGAGCATAGGATGAGGGTGAAAGGGGATAGACTCAGGAGTAATATGCAGAAATATTTCTTTACAGAAAGAGTGGTAGATGCGTGGAAGAGTCGCCCAATAGAGTTGGTAAAGAAAAGGACAGTATCTGAATTCTAAAAAGCATGGGACAAACACATAGGATCTCTAAGAGAAAAGAAGGGACTATTGTAGCAGTCGATATGGAAGGGCAGACTAGCTAGGCCATGTGGTCTTTTTCTGCCATCATGTTTCTATGTTTCTAATTCTTCCATCTTTTTATAACCTATTGATGATCGGTTTAAGTGTTGATAAAGCACAGTTACTTACCTGTAACAGGTGATCTCTGGGAACAGCAGGAATAAGTCTTCACATATGGGTACGTCGGTACCGACGGAGCCTGCGCGGGAACACTCCCCAGCTTCCCAAAAGGAAAGCTTTTGGGAGCATCCCACAGCGCCTGCGCGCTGCCTTCCCGCCTTTCCTAACCGCCTCTCCCCAGTTCGAGTTTTTTTTTTTTTTTTTGTAAACTCTGTTTATTGAAAACCAAATAATACAGAACATGCAAAACAATATATAAAAAACAACAACAAATACCTCAAAAAATGGCATTTCTAGTGATCTCTCAGACCTGGATTCCTCAGCAAATCAATCATACAAATACAGCAAGAAAAAAAAAGAATTTACAATATTCCCCTCTCCCCCCCTTTCCCCACCAACCTCCCTCCCACCCCACAGCCTCCCCCTTCAGCAACCAACCCCCCATAGTGAGCATGCATATTAATTATATTATTAATATCCTACGACCTTCTCATCCCAATTGAAGCACTTCATTTCGGACACGAGGCCTCAATATCTGAATATATGGTTCCCAGTTCGAGTTTTAAAGCTGAGACAAAGAGAGAGAGAGGAAAGGAAAGATAGATAGAGAGATACAACTCCTAGGGGAGGTGGGAGGGTTGTGAAGACTTATTCCTGCTGTTCCCAGAGATCACCTGTTACAGGTAAATAACTGTGCTATCTCCAGGAACAAGCAGGAATGAGTCTTCACATATGGGGACTCCCTAGCTAGAGATGCCTGGGAGATCCCCAAGGTTATGAGACCCTGGGAAGGGCTCTACCTCCTCCTATGGATCTCAGGCATCCAACCAGGGAAGGAGGGCAGGAGTTGATTAAGAATGGAACAGGTGTTTGAGAACAGCCTGACCAAACAAGGCATCCCGGCGGGAGTCCTTGTCCAAACAGTGATGGGCTGTGAAGGTATGAACCGAGGCCCAGGTGGCCGCTCGACAGATCTGGTCGATGGACACAGAATTTAGATGAGCCATAGAGGTGGCCATGGCCCTCACATTATGAGCTGTGACATGGCCCTCCAGAGAAAGGTTCTTACTCTGGTAGGCGAAAGAAATACACTGGGCAATCCAATTGGATAGTGTCCTCTTAGAGACTGGAAGTCCCAAATGAGAGGGATCAAAAGCAACAAAGAGTTGAGAAGACTTTCTATGTTGCTGTGTCCTTTGTAAGTAAAAGGCAAGAGCTCTCTTACAATCCAGGGTATGAAGATTACACTCTGCACTTGATGCATGAGGACCTGGAAAAAAGACAGGTAAATACACCTCTTGATTAAGATGAAAAGGTGAGACCACTTTAGGCATAAAGTGTGGATTGGTCCTAAGGACTACCTTATCATGATGGAACCTTGTATAAGGTGGATTAGCCACTAAGGCCTGCAGTTCACTGATGCGGCGAGCTGAGGTGATTGCAATGAGGAAAATAACCTTCCAGGAAAGAAATTTCAAGGAGGTGGTGGCTAAGGGTTCAAAAGGTGGCTTCATAAGCTGACCAAGAACCAGATTTAAGTCCCATGCCACCAGAGGAGGCCTAATGGGAGGCTTAGTTAAAGTTAGGCCTCTCATGAATCTTGCAATAAGAGGATGAGAGGAAATAGACTGTCCATTGATAGGCTTAAGGGATGCTGCAATAGCACTCAAATGGACCCTTACTGAATTCGTCTTAAGGCCTGCATTGGAGAGATGCAGGAGATATTCCAATAGAGAATTCAAAGGTAGTGCTAGAGGGTCAAGACCCTTCTCAGTACACCAAATTGAAAACCTTTTCCATTTAAAAGCATAGGAACGTCTAGTAGGTTTTCTGGAAGCATGGAGGATATCCTTCACTTGTTGAGAAAGATTCCAACCTTGAAGGTCTAGGCCTGCAGTAACCAAGCTCTGAGGTGAAGGGACTTGGGGTTTGGGTGCCACAAAGTCCCCTCCTCCTGGGACAGGTGGTCTGGAGCTGCTCCCAAGTCTAGGGAGGGAGCTTGAGAGAGATGCAGAAGTAGAGGGTACCACACTTGGCGTGGCCAGCGTGGAGCTATGAGGATCATAGATCCTTGATCCCTCTGGAGCTTGAACAGAGTCTTGGGAATCAAGGGAATGGGTGGAAAGGCATACAGGAAGTCTTGACCCCAATGAAGGAGGAAGGCATCCTTGGCCTGAACTCCCTGACACGGAATTCTGGAACAGAACCGGGGAAGTTTGGCATTCCACGGGCTTGCAAAGAGGTCTATGTCTGGGGTTCCCCATTCTTGAAAGATTCTGAGTACCTGGTCCATGTGCAGGGACCATTCGTGTGGAAGCAGAACTCAACTGAGTCTGTCTGTCCAAGAGTTTTGGATTCCTGGAAGGTATATGGCCAGGAGATGGATTTGATGCATTCTGGCGAAGGCCCACAATCTTAAAGCTTCGTTGCAAAGCGACAGAGAGCCAGTTCCTCCTTGCTTGTTTATGTAAAACATGGCTACCTGATTGTCCGTATGAATGAGGACTGTCTTGTAGCTGAGCAGGGTATGGAAGACCTTGAGAGCTAGAAAAACTGCTCGGAGCTCCAAGTGGTTGATATGTAGAGAGGTCTCCTTTGGAGACCAAGTGCCTTGAGTGGAGAGGTCTTGCAGATGAGCTCCCCAACCTGTTTGGGAGGCATCTGTTGTGAGGGTTGCCTGGGGCAACAACTGTTGGAAGGGGGACCCCAGCAACAGACTTTGGGTGGACTTCCACCACTGGAGAGACCAAACGAGGCGCCTGGAGGTTGCTATTTTGTCTGACAGAGCCCCTGATGCTTGAGTCCACTGGGTGGACAAAGTCCATTGAGCTGCTCTCATGTGAAGGTGAGCATAGGGGACCACATGCACTGTGGATGCCATGTGGCCTAGCAGTTGTAGCATCTCCTGGGCAGTTAAATGGCTCTTTGACTGAATCTGGGAGGCTAACTGCACTAGGCGTAGGCATCGGGCCTGAGGAAGATAGGCCCTTGCAGTGGTAGTATCTAACCAGGCCCCTATGAACTCTAGGGACTGAGTAGGGGTGAGCTGGGACTTTGGGAGGTTTACCACAAGTCCCAGATACTGCAGAATGCACCTTGTGCAGTCCAGGGAAGTCTGGGCCTCTGACTGAGATGGAGCTCGGATGAGCCAGTCGTCCAGGAATGAGAATACAAATATTCCCAGAGTGCGTAGAAATGCAGCTACTACTGCCATGCATTTGGTGAACACTCTTGGAGCAGAGTCCAGACCGAAAGGAAGCACCCTGTATTGGTAATGCTTTCCTTGGAAAAGAAAACGGAGGAACCTTCTGTGAGAAGGATGGATGAGGACATGTGTGTACGCATCCTTGAGATCTAGAGAACAAAGCCAATCCTGACTGAAGGTATGGAAGGAGAGTGCCCAGAGAAAGCATTTTGAATTTCTCCTTGCATAGAAATTTGTTCAATTCTCTGAGATCTAATATGGGTCTGTAGCCCCCTGTTTTCTTTGGGATCAGAAAGTAGGGGGAGTAAAACCCTGACCCTTGTTGAAGAAGAGGAACTTCTTCTATTGCCCCTTGGGCAAGAAGGGTAGCCACCTCCTGACCTAGAAGGTCAAGGAGAGATGTTGGAGAATTGAAATGTCTCACCATGGTGTGAGGAGGAAGGTTTGAGAAATGAAGTTTGTAGCCCTCTCTTAAGATGGAGAGGGTCCACTGCTCTGCTGTAATTTGCTCCCATCTGGGAGCAAAATGAGCTAAGCTTCCTGGAATGGTGAGAGGCTCTGGCTGTTTTAGAGCCAGAAAGGCTAAGTTCTCTAGCATCAAGTCAAAAGCCCTGAGGAGGCTGGGTCTGTTGAGTTGCAGCAGCCCCTGTAGGCTTAAGCCTGGCCTGTTTAGGTTGCTGACGCTTAGCAGCAAAACGACCTGTAGATGATTGTTGGCCAGAAGCAGGATGGAATCTGCCTTTCTTGAAAAGACTTCTTGAAAGGTTTTTTCTTGGCAGGAATGGAGGTTGACTTTGAAAGTCTATCCAAAGCAGAATTTTCTGCATCCATTTGAGTGGCTTTTATTTGCCAATCTTTGCCAAACAGGTTTTCACCTGTACAGGGAAGATTTCCCAAGCCATCCTGGACCCAAGATTCTAGATCAGAAGCCTGGAGCCAAGCAATTCTGCGAGCAGCTATGGCAATGGCCGAAGCTCTGCTGGCACCTTCAAAGGAGTCAAAAGCTGCACGGTTGGAAAACTTTGAAATATCTTGAGTATGCTTAAGCCAAATAAGGAATTCTTCCCTTTTATCCTCTGGAAGAAAAGGGAGGAAAGTGAGAGTAGTTACTCACCTGTAACAGGTGTTCTCCAGGAGCAGCAGGAATCAGTCCTCACATATGGGTGACGTCGGCGCCGACGGAGCCCTCGCGGAGCAATTTCCCCAGCTTTCAAAGAAAGCCTTTGGGAATTGCAGCACGCATGCGCGGTCCCCTTCCCGCCCAAGGGTGCCATCTTGCTCAGTCTAATGACATAGCTAAAAGACAGCAAAAAAATTAGCAAAAACGAAATGATAGGACTGCAACTCCAAGGGGAGGAGGGAGGGTTGTGAGGACTGATTCCTGCTGCTCCTGGAGAACACCTGTTACAGGTGAGTAACTACTCTTTCTCCAGGACCAAGCAGGAAGTCAGTCCTCACATATGGGACTCCCAAGCTTAAGGCTACCGGAGACCTCAAGCACAAAAATGAGCTCCCTCTAGCTCAGCAGTATAGAAGGAAGGAATCTTCTCTGAAAACGCCCCCGACCGGTAGCCCAACACCAGGGCCGGAGGGTAGGAGTTGCCTAAACCTCAAAGAGATTATGGAGGACTGCCTGACCGAAAGCACTGTCCCTGCGGGACTCCCTCTCCAGGCAGTAATGGGCCGCAAAAGTCTGGCTTGAAGACCAAGTAGCGGCCCGGCAGATGTCTGCCAACGGAACAGAGCGGAGGTGTGCCACTGACGCAGCCTTCGCCCTAACACGATGAGCCGTGACTCGACCCTCCAACGAGAGGCCGGCTGCCCCATAAGCACAGGCGATACAGTCAGCTACCCAGATGGACAAGGTACGCTTGGAGACAGGTAGCCCCAAGTTACTGGGGTCAAAAGAAACGAAGAGCTGAACAGCCCTCCTATGCTCCCGCGTACGGTCAAGGTAGAAGGACAAGGCCCTCCTACAGTCCAGGGTATGCAGGACCATTTCAGCCCGGCTGGAGTGCGGCCTGGGAAAGAAGGTCGGAAGAACCACCTCCTGGTTGAGATGAAAAGGAGAAACCACTTTTGGAAGAAACTTAGGGTGAGTCCGTAAGACCACCCTATTCCTATAGAACCTAGTGTAAGGAGGATCAGACACTAGGGCCTGCAGTTCACTAACACGCCTAGCAGAGGTAAGGGCTACCAAGAACAAGGTTTTCCAAGAAAGAAAACGAAGAGGGCAGGTAGCCATAGGTTCAAAGAGCGGACAGGTAATCCGCTGCAAGACCACATTCAGATCCCATTCAGGGGCTGGTGGACGCAAAGGAGGCTTAAGCAGAAGGAGGCCTCGGAGAAAACAAGCCACCAAAGGGTGGTTGGACAGAGGCCTGCCATCTACCGGTGCGTGATGTGCAGAGAGCACTGAGGTGGACTCTGACAGAGTTGGACTTAAGGCCAAGATTGGAGAGGTAAAGCAAATATTGCAAGACCACTGCCACCAAGCAGGAGAAGGGATTCTCAGACTGCTGAGCACACCACACGGAGAAGCGACGCCACTTAAGAGCGTAGGACTTCCGGGTGGAGGGCCACCTGGAGGCCAAAACGACCTCTTCCACCTCCCGAGGCAGCAGGAGGGGAGCAAGGACTACCCTTTCAGCAGCCAGGCCATCAGATGAAGGGACCGGAGGTTGGGGTGTAGGAGAGACCCGTGGTCTTGTGTCAGGAGATCAGGTTGAAACCCCAGAGGAAGAGGAGTGTCCACCGCCAGCTGCATTAGAAGTGGGAACCAAGGTTGCCTCGGCCACCGGGGAGCCACTAGGATCAGCGAGGCTTTGTCTCGGAGAACTTTGAAGAGCATTCGAGACACCAGCGGCATGGGAGGAAAGGCATACAAGAGGCCTGTGGACCATGGAATCAGAAAAGCATCCGGTGCTACTCTGAGAGGATGCGGTTGTCGAGAGCAGAATCTGGGTAGTTGCCGGTTCAGAGGACTGGCAAACAGATCCAAGGTGGGGAGTCCCCACTTGAGAAAGATCTGCTGAACCACTAATGGATCCAATCTCCACTCGTGTGGTTGGAGGATCCTGCTTAGTTTGTCTGCCAGGTAATTTTCTTGACCTGGGAGATAGACCGCTTTGAGGAGTATGCCGTGGCCGACTGCCCAAGAGCACAGCCGTCGTGCCTCCTGACAGAGAAGGAAGGAGCCTGTGCCTCCTTGTTTGTTCACGTAGAACATTGCTACTTGATTGTCCGTCTGGACCAGTACAGACTGGTGAGAAGTGAGGTGGGAGAAGGCTCTCAGAGCTAGGAGGATGGCTCTGAGCTCCAGGAAGTTTATCTGCTGCGCAGACTCCCAAGGAGTCCAGAGGCCTTGAGTACATGTCCCTTGGCAATGTGCTCCCCATCCCAGGAGAGAAGCATCGGTTGTTAGTACCCGAGAAGGAGGAGGAGATTGAAAATCCACTCCCAGTACTAGGTTTGGCAGATGAAGCCACCATTGCAGAGAAGAGACCAGCAGGTCCGAGACTTGTACTGAGTCCGTCAGGCTCCCCGTGACCTGATGCCATTGCGTGCGAAGGCACCACTGGGCAGGTCGCATGTTCAGGCGGGCATTGGGGGTCACATGGACCGTGGAAGCCATATGGCCGAGCAGTCTCAGAAATTGCCTGGCAGAGACCAGGGAATTGCTGCGAAAGTGGCTGGCGAGATTCATGAGCCTGTGGGCCCTGTCCAGAGGCAGGAAGGCCCGCGCCTGAAGTGTGCTTAACCTTGCACCGATGAATTCGAGATCTTGAGAGGGGAGCAAAGTGGACTTTGCAAAGTTTATGACAAAGCCCAAGTGCTGGAGCAGAGACACAGTGCGATGAGTGGCTTGAGTGGCCTCTTAGGAAGACTGGGCCCGGATGAGCCAGTCGTCCAGGTATGGAAACACAAAAAGGCCTTGAAGTCTGAGATAGGCCGCCACCACTGCCAGGCATTTGGTGAAAACCCGGGGGGCGGAGGATAGGCCAAAGGGCAGGACCCTGTACTGGTAATGATTTCCTCCCACAACAAATCTGAGATATTGTCTGTGGTCTGGATGAATAAGGATGTGAGTATAGGCATCCTTTAGATCTAAGGAGCATAGCCAGTCTCCCTGCTGGAGGTAGGGCAGCAGGATTCCAAGGGAAAGCATCTTGAACTTTTCCCTTGCCAGGAACTTGTTGAGGTTTCGCAAGTCCAGGATGGGTCTGAGGCCTCCTGTTCTTTTTGGTATCAGAAAGTACCTGGAATAAAAGCCGTGACCTCTCAGGTGGTGGGGCACCGGTTCCACAGCCTGTTCCTGAAGACGACTTGCCAACTCCTGAAGGAGTAAGTCCCTGTGCAGAGGGAGTCTTGGAGGCTCCCCTGGAAAGTAGGAGGGAGGTACCTGGTGAAAGTGTAGAAGATAGCCTTTCTGAACTATATGAAGTACCCAGGTATCTGATGTGATGGCTGACCACCTGTGGGCAAAGTGGACCAGCCGGCCTCCTGTGCTGAGAGAAACCAGCTGAGGGGAAGAGGCTATGCTGATGGAGTCAAAAACCCCCACCCTGCTGAGCAGGGGCCGACGTAGAGGGCTTGGGGGCCTGCTGCCTACGGGACCCATTACCCCGTCCCTTGGCCTGCTGACCCTTTTGGGGAGCTGCTGAGGCCTGATACTGAGGGTAGTATTTATAGGCAGCCGCCTTCCTTGGGTAAAAGGGCTTTTTCCCCGAGCCCTTCTTCTGAGAAGGGGCAGAGGTTTTTCTGGACAGCCTAGTTCTGGTCAGAGTCTTGGTCTTGATTTGTGCAGCCTTTTCAGCCATGGGTTTGCCAAAGAGGTTTTCACCTCTGCAGGGGACATCGACCAACTTGTCCTGGACCCATGGCTCGAGGTCGGATGACTGAAGCCAAGCCTGTCGGCGGGCACCGATGCCGGCTCCGGCTACTCGAGCCGATGCTTCAAAGCCATCGTAGGCTGCTCGAGAGATAAACTTCTAGCACTCTCGAATCCCAGTGGACAAGGCTTGGAACCTCTGCAAAGGTTCCTCGGAGAGACCAGCCGAGAACCCGGCAATTTCCTTTGCCAGATCTCGGAGATACATGCCCATATAGAGCTGTTAGGTCTGGACTCGATAAGCAAGCATAGAGCCCTGGAAACACTTTCTACCGAGGGCATCCATGCTCTGGGCCTCCCTGCCGGGAGGCACCGAGGAGTGCATTTTTTGACTCTTGAGTCTATGCATGGCCGATTCCACCACCATGGAATGGTGCGGTAGTTGTGCCTTTTGGAAGCCGGGGCTCTTGCGGACTCGATAAATGGAATCGACCCGCTTGCTTAACACCGGCGCCGACGCCGGGTTCTCCCACATGCGGAAGAGAAATCGTTCCAGCATCGGAGGAACCGGTACAGTAAAGGCCTCCTTCGGGGGAGAATCATACTGGAGGGCATCGAGCTCCTCGCTCGAGGCTCCTCCTCGGGATCCGCGGGGAATGCCAAGGCCTTGGCCATATCCCGCACGAAGTCCGAGAACCGGGTGTCCTCCGGGGGGGACCGTCTCAGAGGTTCGGACTCGGGCGAGTCCGATGGGACACACCGAGTCCGAAAACTACCAGGGGACTCTTCGTCTTCCGATTCCCAGTCGGACTCTTCAGAGGAGGATTCGAGTGGCTCCGGTCAGGCGGGCACCGATGCCCTCCGCCCCAACGCCGAAGGTGTCGGCGTCGACGACCTCGGTCCCGAACGGGAGGCCGAGGGAGACCGCGACCGAGGATCGACTCGAGCTCGGATGGACTCGAGGATCGGCTCGGTCTCCGGGGTCGACTTGGACGTCGACGTCCCGGTGGCCGGGGCAGACGCATTGGCAAGGCCAGCGATCAATGTCCGCTGCTGGTCCATGAAGGCAGCCAAACTGCTCTCCAAGGCCGTCAACCTGAGTCCAAGCTCAGGAGACCCAGCAGCCCCTGACTCGGGCCCCGACGGCGTCAGGCCCGATGTCAGCTCCTTCGGAGGCGAGTCCACGAGGACCACAGTACTCACGTGTCCAGGCGACTCCATTTCGAGACGAGGATGTTCCGAAGGCCTCTCCGACTCCGAGGACCCGGGACGGCTATCAGGGCTATGCGACCTGGCCCTCGAGGAACCAGGAGCGTCCACCGACGCCGCCTTCGCGGGTTTTTTCTTCCGATGATGTTCCCGGGTAGGAGACCCCCGCTCAGAGGAACTCCGACGATGCTCAGGACCGGAGTCCCGGGACGTCGAAGCCTCTGACGAGGTCCGGGCCCGGCCGGACGCGGAGTCAGAGAAGATTCGTTCTCGTTGATGCTGCCGACTCCTCAACGCTTTTGAGGACATCTTGCCACCCGGACCACAGATCATCGGGTCATGATTGGGTCCGAGGCAGCGGAGGCAGCAGTCGTGTGTGTCGGTAAGAGACATGAGTTTCTTACAGCGATCACACTTCTTAAACCCGCTGGCAGCCATCGAGGGAAAAAGGGCCCCTGCGAGGTCAAAAGACAGGGCTGCCAGTGAAAAGGAAAAAAATGGCGCGAACACTTGTCACGAAGGACAAAAAAACAAAAATAAAGAAATGGACCCGATACCGGCGTAGCGGGTCCGGGCGGGAAAAAGGATCCGGCATCGAACCGAAAAAGAATAAAAAAATAAGAGAGAAAATCAACTTTTTCAGCGGTGATCACAAACAGCGTCTGTAGGGCTCCGCGGAAAAAAGAAGACTGAGCAAGATGGCACCCTTGGGCGGGAAGGGGACCGCGCATACGCGCTGCAATTCCCAAAGGCTTTCTTTGAAAGCTGGGGAAATTGCTCCGCGAGGGCTCCGTCAGCGCCGACGTCACCCATATGTGAGGACTGACTTCCTGCTTGGTCCTGGAGAATGCAGTTTATCTGCAACTTCTTTCAGAAACATACCCATATAAAGACTATAGGAGTTGATTCTGGCAATGAGCATACTGGCTTGGAAGATTTTCCTACCAAAAGCATCCAAGGTCCTGCATTCTCTTCCTGGAGGAGCAGAGGAGTGTCTTTTTGCACTCTTTATCCTTTTCATAGCTGACTCCACCACAATAGAATGGTGAGGAAGCTGTGTTTTATGAAAACCAGGACAAGGAGGGACACGGTACATAGTGTCCAATCTACGAGAATGAGGAGAGAGAGTGAGAGGAGTCTCCCATAAGTCAATCATGTGATCATAAAGAATCTCATGAATTGGCAAGGTGACTGCCTCCTTAGGAGCCTTAGAATAACCTAAAATATCCAATTTTTTAGCTCTAGGCTCTGATTCAGAGGTTACTGAAACAGAAAGCCCTTTAGCCACTTCTCTTATGAAGTCTTGAAAGGCCAAGTCCTCTGGAGGAGACATTCTTCTTTTTGGAGAAGAAGGCTCTTCAGGAAGGGCTATGGATACTTCAGCAGACTCCTCCGATGCATCAGAATCTTCGGAGGAATCAAAGTATCGACTGTCAGGGTGCTCTTCCAAAGCTCGATATGCGTATCGAGCGGTATCGACATAGGGCGTCATCGGTACCAGTTCGGTACCGATGGGCATCCCTGGACAGGGAACCCCTGTAGTCGGCATCCTGGTCGATGTCGATGCAGTCGGTGCCGGTACCGGAGCTGATACCGACAATGGAGTTTGATGTGGTATCAGCGGCGTCGCAGCTTGAATGAAGGCCGTGATAGCCTGCTGCATGGATAGGACATTCTGATCCATCGACGCCACAAATGCCTGGAATTCGGTACCGGAAGGTTGCGCCGGTACCACAGAGCATTCTAACAGGTGATCGGTCGAGGCCGTGCCATCGATGTCAACCTGTAACCCCATAGGTGGAGCTTTGGAGCCGGAGCTTCCCGCCGGGGTTGTTTTGCCGGTGCAGGATCCTCGAGGGCAAGCCCGGAGGCATCTCGATGCTTGGAAGGAGATCTACCCTTCGAAGACCGGCTGGATTTATGTTTGGTTACCTGAGATCCATGGGAGGAAGAAGCAGCCCTGGAAGACGTTGATGCCACTGAAGCTGCATCAGAGGGAAACAGCACATGGAGCTTGGCTGCTCGGTTCTGTAAACCTCGTTTAGACATCAAGGAGCAGGACGAACAATCCAAAATGGAGTGGTCAGGACCCAAACATTTAAGACACCATTCATGGGTGTCGGTAACAGAAATAGTACCGCTGCACTTAGTGCATTTTTTAAACCCGGAGGCTGGTTTTTCCATGAGGAAAATTTTTCGTGAGGCCTAAGGCCCAAAAGAGGAAAAACACATTAAGTGAGGGAAAATATGTTCTTTTTTTTTTTTAATAAGAAAAGAAAGAAAGACCGGCGGTACCGGTCCGACGTCGGGGAAGGCAGACGTGCGACCAAAGAAATAAAATAAAACAAAGAACTTCTTCAGCGGTGACAGGAACACGACCTGCTGGCTCCGCGGCAAAGAAGAACTGGGGAGAGGCGGTTAGGAAAGGCGGGAAGGCAGCGCGCAGGCGCTGTGGGATGCTCCCAAAAGCTTTCCTTTTGGGAAGCTGGGGAGCGTTCCCGCGCAGGCTCCGTCAGTACCGACGTACCCATATGTGAAGACTCATTCCTGCTTGTTCCTGGAGATGCAACAGGCCACAGGAAGAGGAGAATGAGCAAACGTACTGGACAGAACATCCTACTTCCTAACCTCAGTGGATTACTTGTACTATAGAAGCGCCCTGGTGCCCGACTAAACAGAAGGCACATTCAAGACAGAGATTAGGGAGAGCGGCAAGAACATTAAAATGAGGAAAAGGGAAACAGTGCGAAAAGGGGACGAGAAGAGACAGCAACTGCACTACTATGTAATAAGTAATATCAGTTTGGATCATTCTTACTAACAGCGAAATCCATATTCAATGTAATATATAATCAAATATACTTTATAATATATTAAGTAAACTAAATGGAAATTACACTTACCTGGTAATTGATGTTCCTTGAGGGAGTACAGTTCAGTCCTCCACCACTGGGTAGTGCACCTCCTCCTGCAACATGGAGACTGGACAAGTCAAACTTGTGACATCACCGGGTATATCCTGCTGGTCTTCTCCCATGATCCCCCAGTGACCTACTGTCAAAGCAGACTCAAAGGAGCAAACAAACAACCAGTTAAAGTACTAAATACAAAGCTATGCTCAAACTGCAATTTTAAAATCACAGGGCCCCAAAAAGAAAGGCCGAAAACACCCTCCTCCGTGCCCCTGTCCCCCTGCGCACCAAACAGCAGAAGACAGAGAGCTAGAAGGAAGGAGAACTAAGGAAGAGTATAGGCAGAAAAGGTTGCTCTCGCGATTACCTGCCAATCAGAGCCCGTTGCCGACTCTAGGATCCGAAAGCATACTCGGAACTGACGCCTCGCGTCTGAAACATCCATCCCCGGGCGGGAATGAGGACTGAACTGTACTCCCTCAAGGAACATCAATTACCAGGTAAGTGTAATTTCCATTTCCTTATCGGTCCTACAGTTCAGTCCTCCACCACTGGGATGTACCAGAGCAGTAATCATTGGGAGGGACCTATCCAGTCGGCTCGGCCCCTAAACGAACAGAGCAGGCACCGACCCCAGGCCGCTCCTCACGTCAACAGGCGGTAAGCCAACCAGGAAGACACGACCGAGAGCCCACTTGGATCCTCTTCACTGGTGAAAACAGCACAGAACTCTGCCCCAAGCAGCGCTAGTGCTTCAGAAAGACAAACTCGCCATCGCAAACACACTGAACGCCCTAGAAACAGACCTACTGAGAAGGCTACCGGAGCTCCGCCTGAAAAATCCGCTTGAGCTCCCCCTTGGCTCTCGACCCCACCGGGGTGTCAAGTGTTAGCAACCGCTGCTCTCCCGCAGAACCCGCCTCCACGGAGGGACAGGCAGCGAAGAGACCTCCCAGAAAGCGACGGAACCTCACCTAAGGTCTAAGGAACGCAGGTTACAAGCAAAGTGTTCTTGCGTAAGTCCCAAACCGACAACTAAACAGGCACAGCCGGATTCCACGAGGGAGAACGGAACCGAGGTCCATCCAGATAGAGGTGGGAAGCAAAATGAGGGAAATGGAAAAACCACCAGCGTCAAACACCCTATTTGTCACACCTCTTAAGGGCTTTATTCTTTGCAACACAAAGTAGCTCTACAGCTATGTCCTGGACCAGTTGGAGTCTTTTTAATTGAGAATGTGGAATGCAGCTAAGCAATGAGTTGCAATAAATCAAGCGTGATCCACCAAGGGCATATAAGAGGGTGTCAAGTGCCCCAGAGTCCAGCGTTGTTTCAGAAGATGTGGAGTCTTACATGGTGTGACAAAAAAGAAAGGAGACTCTGGTAGCCACGCCCACGACGCAATGCCAGTAGGCCAACCGCTTACATCACCTGGATAGGCCCTCCGGAATTGGAGGAACCCTGCAGAAGTAGCAATCGCCGACGTGATCCATGGGCCCTCTCCAGATCATTGGAACCGCAAAAGACTTTGATGGTCTTTTCCCATCCATCCACAGCCTGAGATCTGCTACACATGTATTGCAGCATATGTGTGGCGCCTAGCTTTTATCCTGATCTTTTATTCTGCAGCCAAAATATAAATTGTAGGCTTTCTGAACCGTCACAGTCATATGCCATTTTTGTGATGTAAAAGTCACATCACCACAACTAGAGCAGAAATTATCTGCATGATTAACACCAGGACGAGGAATCGCCAAATATGCTGTGAGTGACCTATCGGTATAAAATAAATATGTGTCTTTTTTTTTTTTTTTTTTAACTGTCAAGCGAGGCAAATTTAAGTAGTGACTGCATCAACTGGTTTTGGACAGTTATTTCGATTGGTTGCAAGTAAAGATTATGCAAGCTCACGCAAATGTTGCAGAATACACTGGTAATGGTCCCCACTGACTAATGAAGAGCACATATCTTAGCAACCAGACCCAGTCGGCCATTTTCACTATGACCTCTGAAAGGCATAGAATGGACCGGGCCACGGCCCCGTACCAATGCGTCGACGCTATCCAGTAGCCTCATATGTCCTCTGCTAAACATCGACCCGTCGCCGTAGACTGACAGGTCGCCATGAGGTCCAATATGGGCTGACCGCATCTGAGCACACACGGCGCGCACACCGCCTGATGCAATCTCACTCCTCCGGCAAACACTCGGACCCCGCTAAGGACATTCGCCACCACAGTGTCCCCACCGAAACGCAGGCCGCCAAGGCTTCAACTGCGCACGCTGTCCCTTCGCTCGGGCCTCCCTGACCACCTGACCGACTCCACCTTGCCGATCGAAATAGGCCACCATCCCGGAGATCTCAGACAGCATCTACAGCGCTCGATCCGCTACCGTGTCCGAGAACGCCTGCCACGGCTGACGTACCGCGTACCGTTCCAGTCAGACGATGGAACACTGGGCGTGCTGCGTACACTAAAACGCCTTGTACATAAAGGAGCCCCAAAATGTAGCTGAGTCTAACCACGCTCCGGGCCAAGCTCCCGGAAGAAAGGGACAGAACCTTATAAAAAAGAAGTGGGGACAATTAGGAAGGCTTTCCTGTTTGATTATTCTTTTTTTTTTTGTTTGTTTTGTTTGTTTTGTTTTGTTTTTCCTTTTTACAACTCCATAAGGGCCACAAGGCACACAACCGAACAGGGCATTGTCCAGAGAACGCAAGGCCCCTCCTCCAGGCTGACTCCACAGCCTAAACGGGCAGTCACCTTGGCTGATGCCGAGCAGCGCGGAAGCCAACTTGTAAGCCCAGCATATGAAGTATGCCTACTAGTACAGCATTCCACAATGGAGGGACATGTAACCGGACGGCTTTGAATATGAACCTACAGATATCCCGCGCTTGCTCCAAGACAAGCACTGTGCAGCCTACTGGTCTTCTCAGAGCACCGCCACGACCCGAAGACCTAAACCGGCCAGCAAAAGACGACGTACGCTGGGCCCGAAGGAACCTGGTTGAACGGATCCCAGCACTCCCTGTATCGTTAGGATCGGAGCCTCCCCCCAAGGACTCAGCCCTGGCTGGAACCGGCTGAGCATAACTCCAGGCCCTGCGGCGAGCCCCCAAGAAGAAGTGGAACGCAACGATGCCTTGAGGAAAGGGAAGGCCCAATGGGTGAAGCAAGTTGCTAGCCGACCAAGGGAGTAAACCCCACACGCGCACCTCAATGGAAGGTCGGAAGAACCGAGGATTCTGGTCCCACAGGTGCGCCTGCTAGCCTTTAACAACATACACCTCCGCAGGTACAAAAAACTTAAATTGTGAGCACCTTCAGGGGTAAGGGGAATAGACGACAGCCTCCGACTGTTGACCACCTTGTCTTGCACAACAGACAGAAGCACCCCACCAAACAAATGATTGGGAATATATGACCTCAGAACCCCAAGACAGAGGTAAAACAGTAGAACGTGCAGTGGACGTGAATTTCCAGATCTGCCAGCCCCCCTGCCCACATTGAGAAGAGGCAGAGAAGAACTGGACCGGCGGATCTGGAGGGGTGCCCCCTTGACAGCCGGGCCACCGAAGGGAAAGCTGATGACTGAGGCCCAAACTCCTCAGGATGGCCCCGTCTTGCATTGGCAACCCCATGCAACACCATGACAACCCCGCTCACGATATCCCAAGCGATCTCTGTCATTGCTGCAACAATCACCCGAGCATGAGATCAGACGGAACACGGACATGCAGACGCACTCAAAGAGAGTGCACCTAAGAAGTATGAGCCTATCCAACATCCAGCACCACATGTCCAGGTGTCCCACTCCTGTCACCCAAAACACAGGACGCTTGAACCTAGGTGACCGCCATAGCAAAGACAGGGAGGCCTGATTGCCGCTATCAACCCTTCCGGGACCCTGGAATACTAAGCCCCGGACTGTGCCATCCAGCAACACTTCTCACGATCCCCAGCAGGGGCCTTTCCCCAGATGGGCAGTGTTCCCGCCAAATGGGCAAGCTGCGCTCTGATAACATAGTGCAGAAAACCAAATCAAAGTGTCTTAACCTAGCTAATTTTTGTCTAATAGTGATCATTCATAATATCAGCCAGGCTCAATCATAACATTAGTATTAATGATCTCTAAAGATTGAAGAGTTACGAATGTAACACTAATTGGTTTTTTTTTTTTTTTTTTTTTTTTTTTTTAAAAGAGCTTCAAAGGCGATCTTGGAAACTACAGACCAATGAATCTGAGTTCAGTGCCAGTTAAATGATAGAACTTGTTCTGAAAAGCAGCACCAAACTGTCTTTTCAAAGGGTTAATAAACATGTGAGTAAGCCAAATGATATGTATCTGGATGTTTTAGAAGGTACTTGACAAAGCCCCTTATGAACTTCTCCTGAGGAAGGAGATGATGTGCTATTATAGAATGGGAAATGGATCAAAAACAGGAACACAATAGGACTAAATGGCCAGTTTTCTCACAGGAGACCCGTAAATAGTGGAATGTCTCGGGATCTGCACTGGAACTGGCATCTGGTAACATCTACTGCACTGAAATGATCTGGAAAAGAGATCAGCAAGCATGGCGATCAAATTTGCAGATGGCATAACGACATTTAGTGGCTGTCTGCACAATTTCCAAGCGTATAAACATGGAAATAGCATCCTTATGTAAATGACAATTTCAGAAAGGGCTCAATTTGTAGGTGGTTGTGCCGCCGATGACCCTGAATGGCCAAATCCTAGCATGGAAACCTGCTGCTGACAGACGTCGCTAACTGCCAGAATGCAGACAAAGGTAAAGGCACCCCCCAAGAAGTAAAACCCAAACCAATCACATTGCATTCAAAGAACTATAAACTATCATGAAATTAAAAGGAAATTAAAATTAAAAGGAAATTAAAATTAGAATTAAAATTAAAAGTAACAGCAAAAGGAAGTCCTTATCTGGGTGTAGCCGCGTGGAACAGCGTCGTCTGCTCAAACGCGGGGCTGCTCCGCTCTCCGCCACGAGGCCTCAGCCCTGCCGAGAAAATGGCACCAATCCGAAGCAGGCCCGTTTGGCGCCAAACACCACAGAGGCGGCAAGAGCTCAGAGCCCCTCCATTGGGACTCGAGAGACTCCCTTGTGGCGTCGGGATGCAGCAGGTACCCCGCTGTAGCTGCGGGGTGAAGAGCTGTCCAGACACGCTGCTGCCTCGCGCCACCAGAAGTAGCAGACGCTGCGAGCCCTGGCCCACCGGCTAAAGAACCTCGAACGGCCTGAGGCTCCCACCGCGATGGGAATCTGCCGCATGGACACTGCCAAAATGCAGGTGTTCCACAGAGCTCTCCCCCGTACAGTCCTGGGGGAGAGATCATCACCGGGCACAGAGACCGAAGAATCCCAAGCAGAGAGGCTAGCTGGCAGCGTGAACTTTGAAAAGGGACAGAACCCCCCTTTACACTAAGGCAGACTAGGTGAAAATAAATAAAGTAAAAGTAAATGAAATTAAATGAAAATGAATTCAATTTACAGGATTACACCTAAAGAAGGGCAAAAGAAATGCAAGGTAAATCAAATCCTGACTAACTGCTCCTAAACTGCTTCTCAAGTGAGCCCAGCACCTAGGCTCACTACGTCCTCATGCTGCATGGAGACTGGACACACTGGGGGATCATGGGAGAAGATCAGCATGATATACCCGGTGATGTCACAAGTTTGACTTGTCCAGTCTCCATGTTGCAGGAGGAGGTGCACTACCCAGTGGTGGAGGACTGAATTGTAGGACCGATAAGGAATAACAAAATACTACATCACTGCAATAGGAGGAAAGAGGCTTGGAAATGAGCAGGAGGGCTAGTGAGACATTATAGGATGAGTCGTCGGAAAAGGAAAGGAAGTGGAGATGGTTGTAGGGATGAGGAGTCGGAAAAGCAAAAAGGAAAATGCATAGAAACATGGCGGCAGAAAAAGAATATATAGCCTATCTAGTCTACCCTTACATAACTACTACAGTCCCTTTTTTTCCTTTTAGAGAACTTCTGTGTTTGTGCCATGTTTTCTTGAATTCAATTCTGTCCTCGTCTCTACTGCTTCCACTGGGAGACTAGTCCCTGCATCTACCACTCTTTCCGTGAAGAGATATTTCTGAATATTACTCCTGAGTCTAACCCCTTTGACCTTTATCCTATGTCCCCTCGTTGCAAGGCTTACCTTCAAATGAAAGAGGTTCTCCTTTAGTGCATTTATGCTATAGAGGTATTTAAACATTTCTATATCTTCTCTATCCCACCATTCACATATTGAGATCTTTAAGTCTGTTCCCATATGGTTTATAATGAAGACCACTGACCATTTAGGTAGCTACCCTCTGTACTGACTTCATCCCATTTATATCCTTTTGAAGGTGTGGTCTTCAGGATTGCGCACAATACTCCAAATGAGGTCGCACCACAGACTTATACAGAGGCACTATCACCTCTTCTGCTGACCATTCCTCTCCCTATGCACCCAAGCATCCTTCTAGCTTTCACTGTCGTCTTTTCTACCTGTTTAGCTACTTTATAGACACAATCACGCCTAGGCCCTGCTCTTATTTTGTAGATAGAAGTACTTCACCACCTATACTATAATCGCTCACTTGGACTGTTGCAGCCCAAATGCATGACAGAGAAATTAGACTTACCTGCTAATTGTTGTTCCTTGAGGAACTCTAGTCCAATCCCACACCTCTGGGGTAGTGTACCTCTTCCAGCAGCTTGGAAACCGAGTATGTCATCTTTTGATGACACTCAGGGCCGGCCCGTCCGTCCATTGAGCAAGAATGTTTTTTGCACAGGGCCCCGCGCAAAGAACATTCTGCTTTTTTTTTAAATGAAATTTAAAAAAAAAAAAAAGCTGGCCGCTGCCACATGGAGTGTCCCGCGGGGCCCCCTCTGCCCGTCTGAACTCTCCCGGCGCGGCTGAAGCCCTCTGCTCCGGCTTGCAGATACGCGAAGGGAGAGTGTCTCCCTCGCGTCTCTGTTAAGCCCGCAGGGGCAGATGGGAAATTTCCCATCAGCCCCTGCTTCCCATCAGCCCCTGCAGGCTTAACAGAGACGCGAGGGAGACACTCTCCCTTCGCGTATCTGCAAGCCGGAGCAGAGGGCTTCAGCCGTGCCGGGAGACTTCAGACGGGCAGAGGGGGCCCCGCGGGACATTCCATGCTGCCGCGGCGGCAGCGGCCAGCTTTTTTTTAAAATTTTTATTTCCATTTCCATGAGCCGATGGGGGGGGGGGGGGGTTAGGACTGGCAATGGGCTGTGGGCTGATGGGGGGGGTTAGTAATGGCAATGGGCTGTGGGCTGATGGGGGGGGTAGGACTGGCAATGGGCTATGGGCTGATGGGGGGGGTAGGACTGGTAATGGGCTATGGGCTGATGGCGGGGTTAGGACTGGTAATGGGCTATTGGGGGTTAAGACTGGCAATGGGCTGTGGGATGATGGGGGCTGTCTGGAAATGGGCTGTTGGGGGGAGCTAAGATTGGAAATGGGCTGTGGTGGGGGCTTGAATTGAAATGGACTCATGGAGGGGCTAGAACTGGAAGTAGGCTCATGGGGGGGCTTGGACTGGAATTGGGCTGAGTGGAGGGGAACTATGATTTGACATGGGCTGATGATGGGGCTAGGAAATGACTAGAAATGGGCTGATGGGGGGGCTAGGATTGGAAATGAGCTGATGAAGGGACTCAGACTGGAAATGGATGGGGGAGCTAGGACTGGAAATGGGCTGATGCAGGGACTAGAAGGGAATGGATGCTGGGTGAGACGAACTAGAAGGGAGCTGATGTTGGGGGAGGATTAGAATGGGATGGGGCTGGGAGAGTAAAATGGAGAAGGGAAAAATATTTTGTGTGGGAGGGATGAAAAATCTATAATTGGCCGGGTATTGGGAGAGTAAGTGGGGATTGAGGATGGAGGGGTAAAATTTGTGAGGATGAAATAGGAATGAGGAAAGAGCAAATGGAGAAAGAATAGTATGTTAAAGCAGATGTAGAGAGAGAGAATGGAAAAAAAACTAGAAGAGAGAAGAAAGGACAAATGGACAGCAGATGATGGAGAGTTAGCAGAAAACATGAAGAAACCAGAAGAAAGTGGCTGGACCAATTGCAACTGAAAAAAATTGCACAAAAGGTAGAAAAATATCTCTTTATTTTGAATTTATTAACTGGAATATGAAAGCTCTGGGAAATGTGCATCATTAACGTCTGTGCTTTGTTTGGTACAAGAGGAAATTAATTTATAGTTTTATTTCTATAGTGGTGTTGTACATTCCAAGTTTGGCTTTTGGGGTTCCCAGTTTAATTATTGCCTTCCTGTTTCTAAATTGTGATTCCTTGTTTGGTGATGGTCTATGTTCTGCATGTGTAACTGAGCTGAGGTATTCTGTTTATGTAATTCCTATTTGACATTGCCACTTGTTCTCTTTCCCCAGTATTCTCTGAAATGTATTGGTTTAATATTTGCAGTGTTGCCTTTTGATAGGTAGGGTATGGTGCTTTGTGAGTCCTGGTAATGCTGTCAGGATATGGCGGGTTTGCTATGGGTTCTAAATGGGCAGCGTTTGTAGTAGTTCCTAATGTGCCTGGCGGTTGGCACTGGATTATAGTAATGTAGAAATCTTTTAGTCTTTCTTTATCCATACACTCATTAAGAGACTTGTTTACTAAAAGTTAGTGTATGGTAACATTATGCAAATATTTATGCAAATAAGGCCACTTATGCAAATGATGCCCCGCACCTAGTCTCCGCACATGGCCCCGCACCCCCCTTGGGCTGCCCCTGATGACACTCATCTACTTATACAGTTGGCACCGCCTACCTACTGACAAAGCAGAGTCACAGAAGTAACAAATGATTGTTTATCATTGTTTAACTACTTAACACTATACATCCCAACTTACTAGCCCCACTTCACCTGGGAAGGAATCCCCCATTCCCCTAAACACAGGGAGGCTTACCTGTGAAACGCTCAGAACTCAGAATACATCCCATCTCCTAGATTACACCCCATCTCCAAGTGATATCATCACTTGGTATATCCACTAGTGAGCAGTATTTTAAAAAAAATACCGTTTTTGGGTGATTTGACTTTGAGATTTTAACACATGTCATGAAATCGGGGCCTCTATGAGGTCCTTTCCCCTTTTGGAAATGTTGGAATAATGGAGGGAAAAATATTTTTTTACACATAAAGTACCTGTCAGCAATGGTATTCTGTTTGCATAGGAGCAGTAAAAGCTGTTAGTGTAGCTGGATTTAAAAGAAGATTTGGACAAGTTCCAAGAGAAAAGATCCAGAAATCTTTATTAAAAGGAGGATCAAGAAAATCCACTGCTTACCTTAAGGCAAGCACTGTGGAACCTCTGTACCTTTCTGCGAATCTGCCAGGTACTTGTGATCTTGATTAGCCAGTGTTGGAAACAGGATTTGCAGGTTGACATTTCTTATGTTCTTATGTCCAGTAGTGCACCAGTGTCTAACTTAAAAAAAATATATCCATATCTATATATATATAAATAAACAAACATGAAATCACAAACAAAAGCTACACAGATTTTGTTAAAAGGAAACGAAATGTTATAAGAGCTAATGGGTCAGTATTATCTTAAACTTAAGACCGCACTGGGAACAGCAAAGCACAGAACAACATTACTGCATCTTCCAGTAATGAATTCCTGAGTTTTGATTACTCCTTGAGTAAAAAAATATTTTCTCTTATTAGTCTTAATTGCATGTCCTCTAGTCTTTCTAATTTTAGATAGACAACAGATCTATGTTTACCCGTTCTACTCCATTCATTAAATTTATAGACCTCTATCATATATCCCCCCTCAGCAGTCTCATTTCCAAGTTGAAGAACCCTAACCTTTTAAGCCTTAGCTCATAGGGGTATCTTTCCACCCCCTTTACCATTTGATGGCTCTCCTCTGTACCTTTTCTAAGTCCGCTATATCCTTTTTAAGATATGGCGACCAGAACTGCACACAATATTCAAGATGCCGCGCACCATGGAATGACGCCTTTCCTTGTGCTTCCTAGCATTCTATTTGCTTTCTTGGCCACCGCTTCACACAGGGCAGGGGGTTTCACTGTATTATGCAGGATTATTTAATTATTTCATTTATTTAACACAGGGGTCACCAACCTCCAAAGGGCCGCGGGACGCACAGCCGACTACCGGCAGACTCGCGGGCCGCACCCCCCCCCCCCGCGCGAAAAAAAAAACCCCCAAAAGAAAACTGCTCGTACCTATACTTCATGCCAGCTCCCTCCCTTCTTCTGCAGCCGCGGTTCCCTGCCTCTTAGGGAACCGCGGCTGTGCTTGTAACATCATCGCGGCTCCGTGCAGCATTGTCCCGCCTCTAAAGGAAGTTGTTTACCACTTCAGCCGCGGTTCCCTAAGAGGCAGGGAACCGCGGCTGCAGAAGAAGGGAGAGAGCTGACATGAAGGAGTCTGTGAGTTTGCCTTGGCGGGCCGCACCGGGGGAGAGTCTCGCGGGCCGCACGGAAGGCCCGCGGGCCGCAGGTTGGTGACCCCTGATTTAACAGGTTTATATATCGCTTTTTCATTTCAATCAAAGTGGTTTACACTGAAACAAACTTGGTAAAAAAAAAAAAAAAAAGAGGTGCTGCATATAGGTTTGTAGCAGCTATAGCTCTGTGGAAAACAGGAAGTACCTGCATACAAGAAATGTATGTAATTTGAAAGATAGTCAGTCAGTGGATAGGACGCAAATGAAATCCTTCCATCTGTCTATGGTCAGTGAGTAACCTGACATGATCATCTCTTGTCTCTTAGCCCAGATTATGTACCTATTAAATCTGTAATATTGCTTGTAAGGGAAGCTGTACTCCCTTATAGCCATTTGTAGTATTAGAATAAAAACGTAAGCTTTACTCGGAGAACGTGTCAGTTTGATTGGATCAGGGCAAGGTCCATTTCATATCTTTAAGATACAACACTGCAGCGCAATCTAAAAATCTTCAAGATATGCAGTCCCCGATGTGGTGTGGTCTCTGTGGCAAGCATCTGCCTAAACTGCACGCAAGAGGCTGTCATAGGTGCAGGACCTGCAGGATGAGAAGAGGTAGGAGAGTCCTCCCGGTTGCAAGAGGCCCTGAGGGCGGGGGCGTGCCATGTTACCTTCAAAGGATCTGGCCCCCGGTCCCTGCATGATGCCCGGACCATCCACTCCTCAAGCCCAGGGAGCAGTAGGGCTCCTGGGGGAGTTCTCACCGGAGTTTGTCTTACTTTTGCATAAGGCGTTTTGCCTACCAAGTGGCTCCTCAGCCCTGGAACACAGGACTAAGAGGATGTCAGACGCAAAAGAGCATGAGTCAGGAGCAGTGGCGTCTAAGTGGGCTAGAGGCTTAGAAGAGTCGCAGCAATGCCGTTGTCAGAGGGGCTGGATGGGGAAGACCTTGACACAGAGCTAGATCTGCAGGAGGAGTTGGAAGGAGAGCCCAGAACAAGAGGATCAGGCCCGGATTGTTCGGGTTTTCCGCCGGGAGGAGCTACCAGGGCTCATCATTATGCTTATGTTTATGCAATTTCTCAATATACTGCCCAGGCCAAAGGCCATCAGGGCGGTTTACAATCAATACAAGTGGGTACTGATACATTCTATGTGTACCTTGGAGACCCTCAAGGCCCTGAATATGCCTGCTAACCTCCTGGCAGAGGAAGAGGCGCTGTAGGATCCGCTGTTCCAGGCGGTACGGAAATCGCAGAAAGTCTTACCAGTACATGGAGTAGTAGGACAGATGATCCAGGATGAGTGGTATCTGCCGGAGGTTGGCCTTAAAGGGGTGCAATCCATGACACGCTTATACCCGCTGATGGAGCAAGAACAAGCTCCTTTGATCGCCCAAAGTGGGCGCAGCAGTGTTGGCAGCAGTAGAAGAGACCTTGACTTGTCTCCTGCAGCTGAGAGCTGTGGAACTCGTTCCACGAGACCAGTATGTCTGTGGTCGATGCTTCATGTATTTCATGGTGCCCAAACGGAAGTTTCCTTTCGGCCAATTCTCAACTTCGAGGGCATGAACTACAGTCTCCGAGTACCGCTTTTTCACAGCATTAATGGCGGTAGGAAGCGGAGTTTTTGGGCGACTCTCGAACTCAGAGGAGTATCTGCACATTCCCATCCATCCAGATCATCAGCAGTTTCTCCGCTTTGCGGTGCCAAGGGACCATTTCCAGTTTCGAGTGTTGCCCTTCGGTCTGGTGACCATCCCCCCGTACCTTCACCAAGGTCATGGTGGTGGTGGCAGCAGCTCTCCACAAGGAAGGGGTTCTCGTCCACCCGTACCTAGACGATTGGCTGATACAGGCAAAGTCCAGGGACGATACCGAAAAGAGCAACAGCGCGGGTGGGAGAGTTCCTTCAAAGTCTCGATTAGGGTTAACCTGGCCAAGAGTCAGTTACGGCTGGCCCAGGAGCTAGAGTATTTGAGAGCGTGCTTTGATACCTGCGTGGGCAGAATTTTCTAGCTGGTTCGCCGGGCACAGGAGCTACAACAGTGGATACGGCAGGTCCTGAAGATGGCAAGACCATCAGAGTGGCATTATCTGCAGGTTCTGGGGACCATGGCGGCCACTCTCGAGCTATTCCCATGGGCAAGGGCGCACAAGCAACCGCTGCAGAAGGGTCTGCTCAGTCAATGGTTCCATCAGAGTCAACCCCTGTCCCAAGTACTCCCCTGCCCGCGGAGCGCCAGGAGAGCCCTGTGTTGATGGCTGCATATGGGGAGCCTGGAAGGAGTCCCTGGTGTGGGTTCCTCTGATGACCGATGCCAGCTTGTCAAGTTGGAGAGCCCAATGCAAGGATGCTATGTTCAGGGACAAGAGTCCGCAGGAGGCCCTGTGGTCGATCAACAGGCTCGAGATGCGAGCGGTGACCTTGGTACTAGAACATTTCGAGCCATGGTTGCAGGGAAAGGTGGTCCAAGTACTCTCGGACAATGTGACCACGGTGGCTTACATCAACTGGCAAGGAGGCATAGGCAGTGCAGCCCTGGAGGAGGAGGCCGAAAGGCTGTTCGGATGGGCAGCAATTCATCTCCAGGCATTATCGGCGGCACACATAGCAGGAGTTGACAGTGTGACGGCAGACTACCTCAGCCGAATGCGCATGGACCCCGGAAAGTGGCAGCTCCATCAGGAGGCTTTCGAGCAGGTGGTCTGCCTATGGGGCACACTGGTCATGGACCTAATGGCAATGTTCGAGTCAACCAAGGCCTGCCGGTTTTTCAGCAGAAGAAGAGAGGAAGTCCAAGGGCCTGGATGCTCTAATTCAGCAGTGGCTCAAATAGGGTCTTCTCTGTTTTTCCCCTTGGGCGCTCATAGGCCAGTTAGTGCAATGGCTAGAGGCACACCGGGGATTTGTAATTCTTGTGGCACCAGACTGGCCGAGGTGTCCAAGGTATGCTGACCTGATTCGGATACTGGCGGATTGACTGTGGTGGCTCCCGGTTGGAAGGACCTCTTGACCCAGGAGCCGCTTCGCATGCCCCAGGTGGATCAATTATCGCTTACGTCATGGCTCTTGAAAGGGCGAAGTTGAAGAAGAAAGGATAATCAGGCTCGGGTATAGCGAGCTACAGGTCCAAAGGTGGTCTATGAACCTGGCGTGCATCTGCGTAGGGCGCATCTTTGAATCATGGTGTGGAGAGAGGCAGGCGTGCCCTTCAACTGCCTCCGTCCCGGACATCTTGGCGTTCTTGCAATTCTGTTTTGATAAGGGTCTAAGCTGCCAGTTCCTTGAGGGTGCAACTGGCGGCGATTTCCGGTTATCACGGGAAAGTCCACGGGGTGCCGTTGGGTACACACCCAGACGTGCTGAACTTTCTAGATGTGGCGACTCACCTCCGTCTGCCAAAGATGGCAGTGGTACCGCCTTGGAATCTCAATCTGGTGCTGACGATGCTGTCTGGGGAATCGGTGAGGCAATCACGTCTGCATACATCTTGAAGGGTAGAGCAGTGCCACAAGGGCTCAGTCAGCCTCATGGGCAGAGTATAGTTTAGTTCTGCCGGTGGAGATCTGTAGGGTGGCATACTTTATCTGAACATTTTCGCCTGGATGTCCAGGCAGCGAGGGACGCTCGTTTTGGATCAGCAGTACTTCAGGCTGGTTGTGCGGGTCCCTCTTGTTAGTTTAACTGCTCTGAGGTGCGGGATTGGACTGGAGGGATGATAAGAAAAGAGAAATTTGCTAACTTTGCTAACATCCTCCTCCATGGCCTCCCACAGTCCACCCTAAGTCTGCTCCGGTTTGCCATGAATTCGGCGGCTAGAGTACTTGTAGGTATATCAAGGTCAGACCACATAACGCCAGTGATGATGAAACTCCACTGGCTACCATTACTGGCCCGAATCCACTACAAGGCCCTAGTCCTTACATTCAAGGATCTGAAAAACCAGCCCTCCACACCCATTAGTAAGTTGATCCACAAATTGCCTGACAACAGAAACCGGAGATCTGCAATGTTGAACGCATTAAAGATCCCTAAGATATTGACAAAATGCACGAAGGCACCAGCCAGTAGAGCCTTTTCGATTTATGCACCCATAGCCTGGAATGCCCTCCCTTCCGAAATTAGAGCCTTCACGAGTCTTACCCCATTCAGAAAAGCGCTCAAACACTACCTGTTTTTAAAATACTATCCAGAAACTAAAACAGGAAATATCACGACGGGCCCCCCTGTCTCCCCTCCCTAGCATCTCCATCACCCTGACTCGAAAAGAGAACGAATAGTCAGCTTACACCTTCTGGTACACCTCTCCTTGTACCACCAACCTCTGCCCAACTGTAAATACTCTGTTGTGTCCAACTGTAAATACACTGTTGCTATTTCAATATGACCTGTAATTAGTTTCCCCGGTTCTCCCAAGTTCAAACCCTGTTCTCTGTAAACTCAATGTGACTTACGCATTGTAGTATGTTTCTGTTCATTGTGAACCGCACTGATTTTAATAGCGCGGTATATAAGAAATGTAAATAAATAAATAAAATAAATAAATTAGACTTACCTGCTAATTGTTGTTCCTTGAGGAACTCCAGTCCAGTCCCGGAACCCTCCCTGAGTGCTTTTCTGTGATAATCTATGCACACCCCGGTCCTGAAGCTGGTTCCCTTGATGGAGGAAGTGGCCAGGATGAACCGGGAAGGGATGTGCAAGCCAGTGTTTGGGGGAGGGGCAGACCAGAAGAGCTGTCGGTTGCTCGCTTCCCGCTGGTTGGAGTTGCTCAGGCGCTCAACAGGTAGGCCTCCCCATCCTGGAGTGTGGGGGCGGAGTATCCTTTCCAGGGGATGGAGGGGGTACTAGTTTATTTAGAGAAAGTAGTATTTGTTGCATGTTTAACTACTTATTTGTTGCTCCTGAGTCTGCTTTGCCAATAGGTACTGGGGCTGGTGGGCGGTGCCAGCTGCATATGTACACTAGTGTCATCAAAAAGATGACATGCTCAGTCTCCAAGCTGCTGGAAGATGTACACTACCCACAGGTGCAGGACTGGACTGGAGTTCCTCAAGGAACAACAATTAGCAGGTAAGTCTAATTTCTCTTTCTATAACTTGTTAAAGGGATTTATATTGAAATTTTAAAATATGAATGAATTTTTGTATATATGAGGTGACTGTTAGATACTTTGTGCTGTTAGGTTAAATGCAAACATACATATAAAATTATTGAAGAAGGTTTGTTTGCCACATTAGGTATATCCCTGCTGCTGTTAATTCTGTTATTTTGTAGGGTTTTCTCTGTTTTATTGGTTGCGGTGCTGCAGATACATTGAACAGATATGGAGAAAATATGCAGCTTTTGTTGTATACCTATGCTGCTTTTAAATTGTTCAGTTTCTCCTTGTTCCTAACAAAGAAGTTATTCTTTTTAACATCTGTGGTTAGTGATATTGCTGTTTGGTAAGGTTTGCCTCTTTGCGGATGATACCAAAATCTGCAACGGAGTAGACACCCAGGAAGGTGTAGATATGAGGAGGGATCTAGCTAAGCTTGAAGAATGGTCTGGAATTTGGCAGCTGAGATTTAATGTTAAAAAATGCAAGTTCCTTATCATCCCTCCAGTCCAGTCCCACACCTCTGGAGTAGTGTACCTCTTCCAGCTGCTTGGAGACTGAGCATGTCATCTTTTGATGACACCCATCTACTTATTCAGCTGGCACCGCCTACCACCCCCAGGTATCCTCAGTCTCCAAGCAGCTGGAGGAGGTGTGAGCCAGGGCTGCTGGACTCATTGAGGTTAACTAAGGAGATAGCTTTTTTTTTTTTTTTTTGCTTGCTCCCCTTGTCTGCCTTAGAGCATTTGGCTCAGTATTGGATTTATTTTGCCTTGCTTCATAAAAAAAAAAAAAAAAAAAAAAGGAATACCAAGCAGCAAGCAAAGGAAGGGATTGCCCGCTCTCTCTAGCGAGCTGGAAGGCTAGTGGACAAGGATCTTTTAAGATGGGGAGAGCAGGTAGCTTCCAAACCTGTTATCGGGTGAGGAGCCGCCTCCTACACGTCAGCGGCGAGACAGGCAGCTCCCGCTAGGCCCCTTCAGTGCCGAAGCCCTTTGGAGCTGGCTGAGCACAAGGGTGATAGGAAGCATGCTAAGCGACTGCTGCAGGGTGCAGGTAAGCCCAAAGAGAGCAGGGGATTTCTTTCCGGGTGATTTAGGGCGCCTAAGGCAGGTGCCACGTTCCTGTAAGGCGTGGGAAGCAGGCCCTGGGAGCGCGGGCTTGCACCATGTGGAAAGAGGCCAGAACCGCAGCGATCGTCTCGGGCTTCCTGCAGCACACTGAAGGATTTTCTTGACGGCAAAACTTCCTCTCCCCAGGGGCTGACGGGGGGTTGAGTTAGTCACTGTCTACAATCTGTTGTGAGCATTTGCATTTGTATTTTAAGGGAATGGCGGATAGGGCCTAGGAGCCTGCAGTTTGGTGCAATTTAGTTCTTTTCCCCGTTTAGTTCATTTTGGATTCATTTTTTAGGTTTTTCTGGGTTTCTTTGTTGGCTGTGCTACAAAAATAAATAAATAAAGGAGGACTAAGGGGGATCACGTGAGCACATGAGCGAGTGAGGACGTGTCCTCATTGTGCTCCCAGGCCGTTGCCTTATACCGGCAAGAAAACTGCATAATTTTTGGTGCGGGTGTGGGGGAAGAGAAGGCTGAACACGGCCGATACCCTTGAGAGCCTGGGAATTGCGGGAGTGGCGACGAAGGCATGCGGGCTGCGACAGAGAAAGAGAAGCCGCATGGGCCTCGTGAGTCTAAGATGGCGTCCACTTTGCGGCCTGGAAAGAGTCCGGATTCCCCGGGTTCTGGCAAGGGAGAGTCAGGGGCGGAAGAACTGGCGTATGAGGTGGCTAAACTCTTGGAGCCTAAATTTGACTCTGTGTTGCAGAAGTTGGAAGAAATGGCGGAGACATATGCCGAAGTCACCCGGAGAGTGGAGGAAGTGGAACAGCGCATCACAGTGTTGGAGGAAAGCGAGGTGAAGCGGGAAGCTGATGTTAAACAACACCAGAAGGAGATTGAAACACTGCTTCTTAAAGTGGATGATTTAGAGAACAGATCGCGCCGGAATAATTTGCGATTGGTGGGAGTGCCCGAGTCCTGGTCCGATCAGCAGCTTGCTGGCCTGTTTGAGTCCTGGCTACCAGAGTCCTGGCTACCAAAGGAACTGGGCTTGGAGGAATTGCAAGGCCATATCGTAGTGGAGAGGGCGCATCGTCTGGGCCCGAAGAGGGGTCCCACTGAGCGGCTGAGGCCGGTGTTGGCTAGGTTGCTAAACTTCCAGCATAAAACTGCGCTGCTTCAGGCATATCGCAAACGGCAATTTTTGCAGCTGGATAACCATTCAGTTCTTATGTTTCAAGATTACTCTGCCGCATTGGCGGCCAAGCGAAAGGCGTTCGCTCCTCTCTGCGGTGAGTTGGCGGGAGCAGGAGTTCGATTCGCGCTCACTTACCCAGCTGTGCTCCGAATTTTCCACGAAGGGAAGACGCACACGTTTGAGCACTCCCGGGCTGCAAAAACATTTGTGGATATGCTGCTCGCAGACAAGAAAGTGGAGTGGAGTGGCGGCCTAGTGGTTGGGGCAAGGTACTTCAGGCCGGAAGGTCGGGGGTTCAAATCCCACTAGAGGACAGCAACCTTGGGCCGGAAGGACTGGGGTTTCTAGTCCCACAGGTGCTCCTTGTGGTCTTGGGCAAGCCACTTAACCCTCCATAGCCCATGTTCCCTGTAAAATAGTTATCTCCAAGTTATAATGCCCTGTTCAATGTAATTTCAGTTTGTTCAATGTAAACCGCACTGATGCAGAATAGCGCGGTATATAAGAGAATGTAAATAAATAAAATAAAGGAAGAAAGAAAGCGCATAAAGGAAACTCTAGCTCATGATACGGGACTATCGGCCCAGTACAAATTGAAACATGTGAGCAATGCCAATAGCACCCAGGCTGATCAACAGTGTCTGGTGTGGCTGGGGCAATGTTGCTCAATGCTCAAGAGGCTGAACTGGTAACTGTTGTGTGGTTCATTGTTCAAGGGGACAATTTTCCTGGTTTCATGGAGTTATGGTTTAATGGTTCACCTCTAGTTGGCTCTATTTGTCTGGCCTTCCCCCACCCGCACCCTACTTTTACGGCAGCGTTGTGGGGGGACGGCCCGGACGTGTGGACTGTGATCTTTCCCATTGGGGGTATATGGTAGAGGCTTTTAAGGCGAGAGGGGGAGGGAAGGGGGGTGGGGGGAGGGATTGGGTCGGGTTAGAGGATGGGGACAGCACTATCTTGTGAAGTTTTGTTGGCGGGAGGGGCGTCTACACAGCATGGAAGTTCTGGAACAATGGGCGAGATGGGGTAGGATCCCAGAGATGAGGCTGGGCGTCTCTGGGTGGATATTTTGCTACATTATCTGTTGGTCTTCTCTGGGCCGGAGATATGCCTGAGGTTAAGATAATCTCTTGGAATGTGGGGGGCATAGGCTCTCCGATTAAACGTACTAAGATATTGCAGGGGTTGAAAAGAAAGGGAGCACACATTGCCCTGTTACAAGAGACCCATTTGAGCGCCACAGAGCATCGGAAATTGAAACGGGACTGGGTAGAGGTGTCTTATGGAGCTGAATCGGGTACGAAGAAAGCGGGGGTGGTGGTGTTAGTGAGACGGGGGGGTTCCCTTTGAACTGCATACAACACAAACAGACCCAAATGGAAGATACATTTTGTTGCAGAGTAAATTATATACTGAACCAATCTGGTTACTGAATGTTTATGCACCAAATGTTTATGATCATGCTTTCTTTACTAAGCTGTTGGGGTTGCTAAAACATGCCGGGAGGGCTAAGATCATTGTGGCAGGGGATTTTAATTGTCCGCATGACTCATGTTTGGATAAATCCCATCACAGGGGGGAGGGAGCCTGGACTCATAGGGGGGTAGGCTACCTATGTAGGCAGGGGGATCTAGTGGATGTATGGCGGGTTCTACACCCTGGGATGCGGGAATATACACATCAATCGAGAGCGCATCTTACCTGGTCCCGCATAGACTATATTCTTGTCAGTGAAGGGGGGCTCCCGCGGGTGTTGCAGGCGGAAATAGAACCCATAACGGTCTCGGATCATGGGATGGTCTGGATTACCTGGGAGTGCAAGGGGCCGACGAGAGTGGGGTGGAAATTTCCAGTATACTTATGGGAAGATGAGGCTTTTCGCAGCTATCTTGCAAAACAGTGGGAGGAGTATGTTTCATTCAACGATACCCCGCACTGTCCCCCGTTATTTTGGGAGGCTAGTAAGGCAGTGATGCGGGGAGCGATCATTTCGTACACAAATCTACGTCGTAGGCACTTGGACCGTAGTATTTTGGTGTTGGAGCGCAACCTCCGAGCGGTGCAGAGCAAGTTGTGTAGGAGCAGGGATGGCGCTCTTCAAAGGGATTATGCACGCTCGCAGGCGGCGCTAAATGAATTACTCCAGAAGAGAGCTGCGCTCTCGATGCAGTATTATAAACATCGACGTCATCTCTTTGGCAATAGGTCTGGAAAGTTATTAGCAAAACTTGTTCGAGACCCCAGAGGCACTCGGTTCATCCCTGTGCTCCGAGACGAGGCCGGCACAATACATCATAAGCCTGAGTTAATTGCGCAGATTTTCCGAGCCTTTTACATGCAGTTGTACCGTGAGGAGGAGAGGGATTATGCACAGGGGGTAGCTTTCCTGCGGAAACTATCTTTGCCGAGGGTCTCGGATGATGAATTGGCAAGGCTCAATGCGCCGCTGTCAGTGCCGGAGCTTCTAGCCGGTATCAAACGGGGAAAATCTCATAAGGCTCCCGGTCCAGACGGCTTTAGTATGGAATATTATAAAATACTAGCTCCACGCCTGGCCCCCTCCATGGTGGTGATGCTTGAAGTGGCACGTGCAGAGGGAATTTTTCCTCGAGATATGCGTTGTGCGGACATTACAGTGATTCCAAAACCCGGGAAGGACTCGACGGATCCAGCCTCTTACAGACCGATTTCTCTCATTAATTGTGACTTGAAGCTATTGGCCTCCGTCCTGGCGGCCCGGCTTACCCCTTTATTACCGTCTCTTATTAATGCCCGTCAGGTTGGTTTTGTGCAAGGGCGGGAGGCGTCCTGGAATACTGCTAAACTGCTTTTGGGCATGGACCATTGTTTACAGAAAGATGAGGCGCTACTTCTTGTCAGTCTGGATGCTGAGAAAGCATTTGATCGGGTGGCATGGGCTTATATGTGGGATGTTCTGTCTGCCTTTGGATTGCACGGGAGTTTTGTGCAGTGGCTTCAAGCGTTGTATGCTCAACCCATGGCTCGAGTAGGAGTGGCGGCCTAGTGGTTGGGGCAAGGTACTTCGGGCCGGAAGGTCAGGGGTTCAAATCCCACTGGAGGACAGCAACCTTGGGCCGGAAGGACTGAGGTTTCTAGTCCCACAGGTGCTCCTTGTGGTCTTGGGCAAGCCACTTAACCCTCCATAGCCCATGTTCCCTGTAAAATAGTTCTCTGTGTGCTGTGCTTTCCTGTCTAATCAATGTGTTTATACCTCAATAATTTCCTGTCATGATTTGACAATTTCCAATCTGTAATCAAACCGCTGCTGATCGCTGGAAGTAGCGGTATACAAATGTATACTAAATAAATAAATAATGGGGTTCTCTCAGACCCTTTTGTGTTGGAGCGGGGCACTAGACAGGGTTGCCCTTTATCTCCACTGCTTTTTGTGCTCGCCTTGGAACCGCTTTTGCGGGCTCTGCAGAGTGATCCTGAGATTGCAGATATATGAATGGGAGGGGAAGAATTAAAAGTCAGCGCTTTTGCTTATGATATGTTGCTATGCCTCACGAAATTACCTCTGTCTTTAGACCGCACGCTTCGACTCATAAAGGAATATGGGGGATTCTCGGGTTTAAAAATTAATACCACGAAGTCGGTTGTCTTGGATGTTGGGGATAAAGTGTGACCCAGGTGGGAAGGGATGTTTCCGTTGGTATGGGCAGATGGGGTGATTAAATATTTGGGGATACAGTTGCCTGCTCGGCCTGCAGATCTTTACCGAGCTAATGTACCTGGTTTGATATCCAAAAGTATTAAAACTTTGACGGGCTGGCGCAGTCTGCCATTGTCCTTGAGGGGGAGGATTGCGTTGCTCATCATGGTGGAGTTTCCTAGGTGGTTATACGTGTTACGTATGTTACCACTATGGATTCTGGATAAAGATTGGAAGCGTTTTGAACACTGTTTACGTGAGTTTTTATGGGGAGGTCGTAGAGCGCGGATACCCCTGAGGGCCTTAATGAGTAGGAGAGAGGAGGGGGGTTTGGAGATGCCCTCGTTGCGCAATTACAATCTGCATTATTTAGCTCAACATATTAGGGCGATGGTGGAGGGGCCGGAGGGGTGTGCCCCGGTTCGGCAGTTGGCGGAAGCGATGGCTCCCTATCATTGTTTATATCTCCTGCATGTAGGTCAGCTACCCCCGGCGATTAGGGCCGGTGTGGGTGGGTGCTATATGGGGGCCTTGCGCGCCGCTTGGAAAGTACTCTGTCAGAGATTTGGTTGGGATTGGCGTAAATCACCTCTGTTGCCTTTGGTGGGGAATCCTGATTTTGGTCCTGGGTTTACACAGCGAAGTGTATTCTACGATTGGGCTGAGAGGGGGTTGGTCTGTCTAGGAGATTTATATTCACGTGAAGATGGGGTTTTGGATAGTTTTCAGCAGGTGCAACGTCGGTACCATATTCGCCAACATGATTTTTATGGATATTTACAAGCAAGATACTATTTAGCATCGGTTACTGCGCGAGAGGGAGCTTGGTTCGCCTCCGGGACTCCACGTGCAATCTTGGAGAAGTTAGAGGAGCATCTTCCGGGGGAGGAGGTTTCTCGGCAGGTGCTTCGGCCGCCGGGAGGTACTGTGTTCCTTACTGAGCTTGCATATCGGTGGCGGAGAGATGGGGTGGAAGAAATGACGGCGGAAATGCTTCAGGTGGCCTTTGAGGGGATATCGAAGGGACCGGTGTGGGTGTATCTGCAAGAAATGCAATATAAATTCTTGTGGCGAGCATACACTAGTGATAAATGGGCCTCTCAGGTTAGTCTACAAATATCTGCCACGTGTGCGTGGTGTGGTCGGGAAGTAGGAACCCTTACACACAAATTTTGGGGATGCCCGAGGGTGCGCGATTTGTGGATGCATGTATGTGCTAAGTTGCGGGGTTGGACGGGGTCAGGGTGCGCCCTGCAGAGAGAGGTATGTTTGTTTCATAACTGGGAGTTAAGCTTTGAGTATTTCACTTATTGGCGCAGAACGCTATTTGAACGTGGATTCCTGTTGGTCAAGAAGGCCCTGCTGAGTCACTGGGTATCTCCCTCCCCCCCCCCCCCCCCCGTGTCTGGCGCTGTGGGAGAATTCTATGATTGATCTGATGTGCATGGAAAAGATGACTGCGCAACAAAAGGGGGGGTAAGAGTTGGGAGGGGTTTTTGGAGCTATGGTCCCCCATGATTTATCATTTGTCACCTAGGGAGCGGGCGATGTGTTAAATGTTTAGGGTTAAATGTTTAGTGGGGGTGTTCCTTGATTCTCTGGGGAGGTATATGCCACAATGATATAGCCTGATGCCCACTGGCGCCTCTGAAGCTGGTTCTGAGGCTACAGTCTGCTTGATGGATGTGGATCCTGACCCTCTTGCTATATGATTACCTTCAGTCATGCCTTTTGTAGGGGTCTCACTGCGATAGTTTTCATTAGGGTACTTGCTGTTCCTCTTACTGAGTTTGTTGATTGTGTGTACTTAATTCATGCTGTGCTGGGGTGAGGGTGGGGTTAGGTTAAACAATGTTGGAGAGGGCTTGTTTTTAGGGACTGCGTTCCCTCGAGGCTCGCTTTTGCCTCTGGGTCTTTTCAGTGGCTGGACCCCATTACCCATGCTTAGGTTCCTTCTCTGTGGGGGAGGTACTCTCTCTTCTTCTTTTATCTATTGATGATGTGGGGGTGATTGGACTTTGTGTACTGTATGTTAGTTGTTATTGAACATCCTTTCATTGATTCTGCTCTATGGGGTGGGACCGGTGTTTGTTTGTGTTTTGGGCCTTCTTATTGTTTTACTGGTGTACTGCTTTCTTCTGTGAAAATATTAATAAAAATGATTTGAAATAAAGGAGGACTAATTAATTTTCTGAAGTAGTTCCAGTTGCCTCCTGGGATTTCAAGGTCAAGGGCTGGTGGCAGATGGGCTATCATGCCGGCCAGACCTCAGTATCTGGTCTGTGGGACCAGACGGGGAGCGGTCTCAGAAGAGGGTGTGTGTCTGGGATGCGCTCAGGAGGCCACATCCTTGGAGAAGGGCCTGCAGGAGAATAAGGTAAGAGACTCATCGCCAGCACGAGAGCTGCAAGTTACGGAGAGGTCATTGAGGGCAGGGTTGGAATCAGCCTCAGGGCCCCCAGCCGTCCCCGGACCTTCCTCTTTGGTTGGGCTCCCAGGAGATTTTTCCCCAGAATTTCTCCTATTGTTCCATCATGCTTTTTGTATGTGCCAGCAGAGGGCAGGGGCCTCTCTGCTGGCACAGCACCTGGATACTAAGCGAGCAGCGGAACCGAAGGCGGACGCTGCAGAGGTATCAGGCACCAATAAGGCTCACCTCTCTGAAGAGGGGCAGGACGTTGAAGATCTAGACACTGAGCTAGAGTCCCAAGTCTAAGAACTGTAAGGAGGAGAGATCCCGGAGCAAGAGGACCAGTCGTGAGTGGTCAGAGTGTTCCGATGAGAGGAATTGCAAGCATTCATTTGGGGAGTCCTTGAAGGCCCTTAATATGCCGGTGGCAGTGCCGGTAGTGGAGGAAGTGTTGGAAGATTCCCTGCTTCAGGCGGTGTGGGTGCTACAGAAAGTTTTTCCGGTACAGAGTGGTCAAGCAGATGATCCAAGAAGAGTGTAATCTGCCGAAGGCCGGTTTCAGGTGAATATGGGCCATGACTCACCTGTATCCGCTACCGGAGCAGGAGCTGCAACTGTTTCCGGTCCCCTATGGTGTATGCAGTGGTATCAGCAGTAACTAACACAATGACGATTCCGGTAGAAGGTAATGCGGCCCTCAAAAATAGTCAGGACAGGAAGTTGGACACTTTGCTCAAGCAGGCCTTTGATATCAATTGCCTGGCTCTGCAGGCCTCCATTTGTGGGGCCTGGATAGTTAGAGCATGCCTACACTGGTCGCACCTGGTTCAGCAGCCGGAAGAGCAGGCAGCGGATTGGTCTGGAGGCGGCTAAACTGGAGTCTGGGTTGGCCTACCTGGCGGACACCCACTATGATCTCATCAGGAGGCTCTCAAAAAGCATGGCCTCGCTGGTGTCGCTTCTCCGCTATCTGTGGTTGAGGAACTGGGTGACAGACGGGCCCTCCAAGTACACGGAGACTGTAGTTCATGCCCTCGAAGTCGAGAATTGGGCGAAAGGAAACTTCCATTTAGGCACCACGAAATACATGAAGCATCGACCGCGGACATACTGGTCTTGCGGAATGAGTTCCACGGCTCTCAGCTGCAGGAGACAAGTCAAGGTCTCTTCTACTGGGCGGTATATTGAGAAATTGCATAAACATAAGCATAAAGATGAGCGCTGGTAGTTCCTCCCAGCAGAAAACCCGAACAATCCGGGCCTGATCCTCTTATTCTGGGCTCTCTCCTTCTTCCAACTCCTCCTGCAGATCTAGCTCTGTGTCAAGGTCTTCCCCATCCAGCCCCTCTGACAACAGGATTGCTGACACTCCTCTAAGCCTCTAGCCCGCTTAGACGCCACTGCTCCTGACTCATGCTCTTTTGCGTCTGACATCCTCTTAGTCCTGTGTTCCAGGGCTGAGGAGCCACTTGGTAGGCAAAACGCCTTATGCAAAAGTAAGACACTCAGGTGAGAACTCCCCGGGGAGCCCTACTGCTCCCTGGGCTTGAGGAGTGGATGGCCCGGGCATCATGCAGGGACCGGGGGCCGGATCCTTTGAAGGTAACATGGCACGCCCCCACCCTCAGGGACTCTTGCAACCGGGAGGGACTCTCCTACCTCATCTCATCCTGCAGGTCCTGCTCCTCTTGCATGCAGTTTAGGCAGATGCCTGCCTCAGAGACCACACCACATCGTGGACTGCATACCTGGAGGATTTTTAGATTGCGCTGCAGTGTTGTATCTTAAAGATATGAAATGGACCTTGCCCCGATCCAACAAACTGACACGTTCACCGAGTAAAGCTTACGCTTTTATTCTAATACTACAAATGGCTATAAGGGAGTACAGCTTCCCTTACAAGCAATATTACAGATTTAATAGGTACATAATCTGGGCTAAGAGACAAGAGATGATCATGTCAGGTTACTCACTGAACATAGACAGATGGAAGGATTTCATTTGCGTCCTATCCACTGACTGACTATCTTTCAAATTACATACATTTCTTGTATGCAGGTACTTCCTGTTTTACACAGAGCTATAGCTGCTACAAACCTATATGCAGCACCTTTTTTTTTTTTTTTTTTTTTTTTTTTAAAAATTTTAATTTTAAATGTAAACCACTTTGATTGAAATGAAAAAGCGGTATATAAACCTGTTAAATAAATAAAATAAATAAATAATCCTGCATAAAGCACAGTTACTTACCTTTAACAGTCACACAAACATAAAACCCCCGAAATTACAATTAACTAACTCCCGACAGACCTCCGCCACACACACTCCTGACTTACGACAAAAAGGAAATAAATTCCAATACCTACACATGCCCATTAACTATCCAACCCTGTAACACACTATACATAGCCTTTGTAAATAGCCAATGTAAATAGTTTGACAGTTGTTTGCATTATTACCTGTACAAAGTTGAATTTTACTGTTCAATGTAAATGTATACAGAAGTGTACAAGTTTGTTAAATTGTTCCATGTAAACAGCCCTTGATCTCTGGAAGGGGCGATATAAAAGAAAACAGATAAATAGATAACAGGTGATCTCTGGGAACAGCAGGAATAAGTCTTCACATATGGTATCATCGGTACCGACGGAGCCTGCGCGGGCATGCTCCCCAGCGTCCAGTAAGAAAGCTTTTGGGAGCATCCCACAGTGCCTGCGCGCTGCCTTCCCGCCTTTCCTAACCGCCTCTCCCCAGTTCGAGTTTTAAAGCTGAGACAAAGAGAGAGAGAGGAAAGGAAAGATAGATAGAGAGATACAACTCCTAGGGGAGGTGGGTGGGTTGTGAAGACTTATTCCTGCTGTTCCCAGAGATCACCTGTTACAGGTAAGTAACTGTGCTATCTCCAGGAACAAGCAGGAATGAGTCTTCACATATGGGGACTCCCTAGCTGCAGATGCCAGGGAGAAACCCCAGGTTGTGTGTCCTTGAAAAGGACTCTACCCCCTCCTATGGATCTCTGGCATCCGACCAGGGTAGGTGGGTAGGAGTTGATTAGGAATGGAACAGGTGTTTGAGAACAGCCTGAACAAACGAGGCATCCCGGCGGGAGTCCTTGTCCAAACAGTAATGGGCTGTGAAGGTATGAACCAAGGCCCAGGTGGCCGCTCGACAGATTTGGTCGATGGAGTTTAGATGAGCCATTGAGGCTGCCATGGCTCTCACATTGTGAGCTGTGACATGGCCCTCCAGAGAAAGGTTCCTACTCTGGTAGGCGAAAGAAATACACTGAGCAATCCAGTTGGACAGTGTTCTCTTAGAAACTGGAAGTCCGAAATGGGAAGGATCAAAAACAACAGAGAGTTGAGAAGACTTTCTATGTTGCTGTGTTCTTTGTAAGTAAAAGGCGAGAGCTCTTTTACAATCCAAAAGTACGGAGATTCCTCTCTGCACTTGATGCATGAGGTCCTGGAAAAAAGACAGGCAAGTATACCTCTTGGTTCAGATGAAAAGGCGAGACCACTTTGGGCATAAAGTGTGGATTGGTCCTGAGAACTACCTTATCATGATGGAACCTTGTATAAGGAGGGTTAGCCACCAAGGCCTGCAACTCACTGATGCGACGTGCTGAGGTGACTGCAATGAGAAAGATAACCTTCCAAGAAAGAAATTTCAAGGAGGTGGTGGCTAAAGGTTCAAAGGGTGGCTTCATAAGCTGGCCAAGAACCAGGTTTAAGTCCCATGCCACTGGAGGTGGTCTAATGGGAGGTTTAGTTAGAAGAAGGCCTCTCATGAATCTTGCTATAAGAGGGTGAGAGGAAATAGGCTGTCCATTGAGAGGCTTGAGGGACGCTGCAATAGCACTCAAATGGACTCTTACCGAATTTGTTTTCAGACCTGCATGGGATAGATGCAGGAGATACTCTAGTAAAGAATTCAAAGGTATTGCAAGAGGGTTAAGACCCTTCCCTGAACACCAAATGGTAAATCTTTTCCATTTGAAAGCATAGGAACGTCTAGTAGAAGGCTTTCTAGAGGCATGAATAACATCTCTGACTTGCTGAGAGAGATGAAAATCTTGAAGGACTAGGCCCTCAGCAACCAAGCCCTGAGATGGAGAGACTGGGGGTTTGGGTGCCACAACGTTCCTTCTTCCTGGGATAGAAGGTCTGGAGCAGAGCCCAATTCCAGGGATGGAGCTTGAGAGAGATGCAGAAGTAGAGGGTACCACACACTTGGTGTGGCCAATGTGGTGCTTTGAGGATCATAGAACCCCGGTATCTCTGAAGCTTGAACAGTGTTTTGGGAATTAGGGGAATGGGTGGAAAGGCATAAAGGAAGTCTTGACCCCAGTGAAGGAGGAAGGCCTGAACTCCCTGACACGGAATCCTGGAACAAAACCGGGGAAGTTTGGCATTCCACGGACTTGCAAATAGGTTTATGTTCGGGGTTCCCCAAATTCGAAAAATCCTGGCTACCTGGTCCCTGTGGAGGCACCATACGTGTGGAAGCAGAACTCGACTGAGTCTGTCTGCCCAAGAGTTTTGAACACCTGGAAGATATACAGCCATAAGATGAATCTGATGCTCTCTGGCGAAAGCCCACAGTCGCAAAGCTTCATTGCAAAGCGACAGAGAGCCAGTCCCTCCCTGCTTGTTTACATAGAACATGGCTACTTGATTGTCCGTGTGGATGAGGATTGTCCTGTAGCTGAGCAAGGAGTGGAACACTCAGAGCTAAGAAAATTGCTCTGAGTTCCAAGAGATTTATGTGTAGTGAAGTCTCCTGTGGAGACCAGATGCCCTGGGTGGAGAAATCTTGCAGATGAGCTCCCCAGCCCCTTGGAGAGGCATCTGTTGTAAGGGTTGCTTGGGGAAGTGACTGTTGAAAAGGGGACCCCAGCAATAGGTTTTGAGAGGACTTCCACCACCGGAGAGACCAAAAAAGGTGACTGGAGTTTGCTATTTTGTCTGACAGGCAACCTGATGCCTGAGTCCATTGGGTGGACAAAGTCCATTGAGCTGCCCTCATGTGAAGGTGAGCATATGGAACCACATGCACGGTGGATGCCATGTGGCCTAATAGTTGTAACAACTCTCGAGTAGTTAAATGGGACTTTAACTGTATCTGGGAGACTAACTGCACCAAGCGTAGGCAACGGGCCTGAGGAAGATAGGCCCTTGCAGTTGTGGTATCTAGCATGGCCCCTATAAACTCCAGAGACTGAGTAGGGGTGAGATTGGATTTTGGGATGTTTATTACCAGTCCCAAATACTGAAGGACACGCATTGTGCAGGTTAGACAAGTCTGGGCCTCTGACTGGGATGGAGCTCGAATGAGCCAGTCGTCCAGATATGGGAATACGAATATTCCTAGAGTGCGTAGAAATGCAGCTACTACTGCCATGCATTTCGTGAACACCCCTGGTGCAGAGGCCAGACTGAAAGGAAGCACCCTGTACTGGTAGTGCTTTCCTTGAAAAAGGAACCGAAGGAACCTTCTGTGTGTTGGATGGATGAGGACATGGGTGTATGCATCCTTGAGATCTAGAGAACAAAGCCAGTCCTGACTCTGAAGGTATGGAAGCAGAGCACCGAGAGAAATCATCTTGAATTTCTCCTTGAATAGAAACTTGTTCAATTCTCTGAGATCTAATATGGGTCTGTAGCCCCCTGTTTTCTTTGGAATAAGAAAATAAGGGGAGTAGAACCCTGAGCCCTGTTGAAGAAGAGGTACTTCTTCTATCGCCCCCTTGGGCAAGAAGGGTAGCAATCTCCTGACCCAGAAGGTTGAGGAGAGATGTTGGAGAATTGAACTGTTTCACCATGGTGTGAGGAGGAAGGCTTAAGAAATGGAGCTTGTACCCTTCACTTATGATGGAGAGGGTCCATTGCTCTGCTGTGATTTGCTCCCATCTGGGAGCAAAGTAAGCCAACCTTCCTGGAATGGTGAGGGTCTCTGGTTCTTCCAGAGCTAGAAAGGCTAAGTTCTCTAGTTGCAAGTCAAAGGCCCTGAGGAGGCTGAGGCTGCTGGGCCGTGGGAGACCTGGCAGCCTTTGACTTGGCCTGTTTAGGTGGTTGCTGACGTTTTGCAGCGAAACGACCTGCAGAAGATGCCTGCTGACCATAAGCAAGATAATATCTTCCCTTTTTAGAAAAAGATGTCTTTTTGAACAATCTTTTCTTGACAGGAGCAGAGGTAGACTTTGAAAGTCGATCCAAAGCAGAGTTCTCAGCATCCATCTGAGTGGCCTTTGCTTGCCAATCCTTGCCAAAAAGGTTTTCACCTGTACAAGGAAGATTTCCCAATTCATCTTGGACCCAGAGTTCCAAATCAGAAGCTTGTAACCAAGCAATTCTGCGTGCACCTATGGCAATAGCCGAGGCTCTGCTTACACACTCAAAAGAGTCAAAGGCTGCACGGTTGGAAAATTTGGAAACATCCTGGGCATGTTTGAGCCAAGTGAGAAAATCCTGCCTTTTATCTTCTGAAATAAAAGGAGCTAAGGTCTGCAGATGATCTGTGACTTCTTTTAGAAACATCCCCATATAGAGACTATAGGAGTCGATTCTGGCAGCAAGCATATTAGCTTGGAAAACCCTTCGGCCAAAAGCATCTAGGGTCCTGTATTCACGTCCTGGAGGATTAGATGAGTGTCTCTTTGCACTCTTTATTTTCCTCATGGCAGACTCTACCACAATAGAGTGGTAAGGAAGCTAAGACTTATGAAAGCCAGGACAAGGAGGGACACGGTACATTGTGTCCAACCTACGAGAATGAGAAGAGGTGGTAAGAGGAGTCTCCCACATGCTCAACATGAGATCATAGAGAATCTCATGAATAGGTAAGGTAGCTGCCTCTTTAGGAGCCTTAGGATATTGCAAAATATCTAGTTGCTTGGCTCTAGGCTCTGACTCTAATGGAGAGGCCCCTAGCCACTTCCCTAATGAAGTCTTGAAAAGACAAGTCTTCTGGAGGAGACATTCTTCGTTTTGGAGAAGCAGACTCCTGAGGAAGAAGTACCGATGCCTCGACAGAAGCCTCCGACTCATCAGAGTCTTCGGAGGAATCAAAGTATCGCCTGTCTGGATGCTCCTGTAAAGCCCGATATGCGTACCGAGTGGGATCGACATCGGGAGTAAGCGTTACCGGTTCGGTACCGACGGGCATAGTAGGACAGGGTACCGTTGCAGTCGACACCGAAGCCGATGTCGATGCAATCGGTACCGGCAACGGGAACGGTGCCGGAGCCGGTACCGGCAACGGAGATTGTTGCGGTACCGGAGGCGTCACAGCCTGCATAAAACGCCATTAGGGTGCGCTGCATGGACAGAATCTTCTGATCCATCGACGCTACCAGAGTCTGGATGTCGGTACCAGTGGAGGCCACCGGTACCCCAGAACACGGCAACAGGTGATCGGTCGAGGCCGAGCCATCGATGTCAACCTGTGACCCCATAGACAATGCTTTGGAAGCCGGAGCTTCCCGCCGGGGTAATTTTGCCGGTGCGGGATCCTCGAGGACAAGCCTGGAGGCCATCTCGATGCTTAGAGGGAGATTTGCCCTTTGAGGCCCGGCTAGATTTATGTTTGGTTACCTGAGATCCATGGGAGGAAGAAGCAGCCCTGGAAGACGTCGATGCCACCGAGGCTGCATCAGAGGGAAACAGGGTACTGAGCTTGGCTGCTCAGTTCTGCCGACCTCTTTTAGACATCATGGTACAGGACACACAATCCATGATGGAATGGTCAGGACCCAAACATTTTAGACACTAATCATGGGTGTCGGTGACAGAAATAGTACCGTCACATTTTGTGCACTTTTTGAACCCGGAAGTGGGCTTCTCCATGAGGAGAATAATATTCAGGCCTAAGGCCCAAACTGAAAATGCACAGTTGAAGTAAAGAATAGTTTGTTTGTTTGTTTTTTTAAAGAAAGAAAAGACCGGCGGTACCGGTCTGATGTCGAAGAAGGCAGACGCGACACAGAAAAATAAAGAAAAAAATAAAGAACTTCTGCGGTGACAGGAACACGACCTGCTGGCTCCGCGGAAAAGAAGAACTGGAGAGAGGCGGTTGGGAAAGGCGGGAAGGCAGCGCGCAGGCGCTGTGGGATGCTCCCAAAAGCTTTCTTACTGGACGCTGGGGAGCGTTCCCGTGCAGGCTCCGTCGGTACCGACGATACCATATGTGAAGACTCATTCCTGCTTGTTCCTGGAGATTACAGTGAAACCCCCTGCCCTGTGTGCAGCGGTGGCCAAGAAAGCAAATAGAATGCTAGGAAGCACAAGGAAAGGAATGGAGAATAAAATAAAGGATATTATTATACCTCTGCATCATTCCATGGTGCGCGGCATCTTGAATATTGTGTGCAATTCTGGTCGCCATATCTTAAAAAGGATATAGCGGACTTAGAAAAGGTACAGAGGAGAGCCACCAAATGGTAAAGGGGGTGGAAAGATACCCCTATGAGTTAAGTCTTCAACTTGGAAATGAGACTGCTGAGGGGAGATATGATAGAGATCTATAAATTAATGAATGGAGTAGAACGGGTAAACATAGATCTGTTGTCCATCTAAAATTAGAAAGACTAGAGGACATGCAATTAAGACTAATAAGAGAAAATATTTTTTTACTCAAGGGGTAATCAAAACTCTGGAATTCATTACCGGAAGATGCAGTATTGTTGTTCTGTGCTTTGCTGTTCCCAATGCGGTCTTAAGTTTAAGATAATACTGACCCATTAGCTCTTATAACATTTCGTTTCCTTTTAACAAAATCTGTGTAGCTTTTGTTTGTGATTTCATGTTTGTTTATTTATGTATATATAGATATGGATATATATTTTTTAAAGTTAGACACTGGTGCACTACTGGACATAAGAACATAAGAAATGTCAACCTGCAAATCCTGTTTCCAACAGTGGCTAATCCAGATCACAAGTACCTGGCAGGTTCGCAGAAAGGTACATAGACTCCACAGTGCTTGCCTTAGGGTAAGCAGTGGATTTTCCTGATCCTCTTTAATAAAGATTTCTGGATCTTTTCGCTTGGAACTTGTCCAAATCCTTTTCAAATCCAGCTACACTAACAGCTTTTACTGCTCCTATGCAAACAGAATACCATTGCTGACAGGAACTTTATAAAAAAAGATTTTCCCCTCCATTATTCCAACATTTCCAAAAGAGGAAAGGACCCCATAGAGGCCCTGATTTCATGTCATGTGTTAAAATCTCAAAGTCAATCACCCAAAAACAGTATTTTTTTAAAAAATACCGCTCACTAGAGGATATACCAAGTGATGAAATAATTTAAAGTTTCTGAAGTCTGCCTCCAACGCAGGATAAGGAAAGTGGTATATCTACTGATCCAGAACTGACAGAAGTCAGTATATGTTTGCCTCCAGCAGGTGGTAAGGTGCATGGACCGATGCAACAGTGGAGATCTCCACTGGTCCAGACCATGGTCCAGCGGCCTGTGTGACTGAGAACTATAGACCCAATGTTGCTCAGAACTCAGATTACACCCCATCTCCTAGAGCCAGCAGCCACCGTGTCCAGCAATGCTATGCACAGGTTCCAGCACTGATGGTACATCAGGAATAGAAGGACCCCACGAGGGTCCTGACTGGTAAGTAGGGTTCAGGCCCTTCAAATACCTAGCAATGTCTTTGATAGCCATAACACACTGTCCCCTTGGACAGATCTCTACAGCATTATACTGTCACATGTTGAACCTTGTGGGAGCTAACAGAGTCCTCTCTCCAGCCTCTTTTGCAGGAACTCCAATATCTGTTGTATTCTGCATGCACAGGGTGACAGACACTGTTCACAGAAGCATGCTTCGAATATTCTCCAATCCTAATATGCACCAATGAAGCAGTAGGCTTTCTAGACAAACACTTTCTCTGGGAACAATCAGTAAGTCAATCCTCACATATTGGACTCCTAAGTTACAGGCTACCGAAAAAAAGCTGTAGGAGCCACGGACAAATAGAAATTACACTTACCTGGTAATTGTCGTTCCTTGAGTTACGACAGTTTAGTCCTCTACAGCTGGGTAGTGCACCTCCTCCTGCAGCTTGGAGACTGGACCAATCAAATCTTCATCCCTCTGGATGTAGCGAGCTGGAAATCCCCATCAGCCCCAGTGAACTATTGACAAAGCAGACTCAAGAGCAACAAATAAGTAGCTAATTTTTTTTTTTTTGGTTGAACCATCAGAAACTGAATAGAACATAACCTGCCCTCTAACGGAAACAGGAAGGAAGACCCGCCCCAAAAGAGCTCTTCCCCCTTGCCAGGCTGGAAAGAGAAAGTAAAACTCACCTGTCACACCGCTCCATGTCCATGACTACGTGCCGAGCTAGCCAGAAACCTGAGGGTGGGAAGGAGGACTAAACTCGTAACTCAAGGAACGACAATAACCAGGTAAGTGTAATTTCTATTTCCTTATCGTTCCTCCAGTTTAGTCCTCTACAGCTGGGATGTAACAGAGCAGTACTAACGGGAGGGACCCTGCCAGCCGGCACGCAAGACCGCTGACCCGAAACAGGCATCCCCCGCCGCCAACACATCCAAACGGTAGTGTCTACTGAACATATGTAACGACGACCAGGTGGCCGCCTTGCAAATCTCCACCGGCGGAACCAGACTGTGCTCAGCCCAGGACGCCGCTTGTGTCCGAGTAGAATGCGCCCTGAGGCCTATAGGAGCCGGACGCCCCTGCAACACGTACGCCGAAACAATAGCTTCCTTTATCCACCTGGAAATGGATGCCTTGGCCGCAGCTTCACCTTTCCTAGGCCCGCCGAACAACACAAACAGACGATCCGACTTGCGAAAAGCCGCAGAAACCGACAAATAACGACACAAGGCCCTCTTCACGTCCAATCGACTCAGACCGCGATCCGACGGATGCCCCGTTTCTGCTTGCAGAACTGGCAGAGAAACAGTTTGATTCACATGAAAGGGAGAAGACACCTTAGGTAAAAAGGAGGGAACCGGTCTGAGAACCACCTTTTCCCTTGAAAAACAGAGAAACGGCTCCCTACAGGAAAGAGCCTGCAACTCCGAAATGCGCCTCGCCGAACAGATAGCAACTAAGAAGACCACCTTAAGAGTCGTCTTTGACAGAACTCCGAGACAGAGGCTCGAACAGCGCTTTTCCTAACGCCCGCAAGACAAAGTTGAGATCCCAGGACGGAACAGAGATCCGACGAGCCGGGCGCAGCCTGGTCACTGCTTTAAGGAAACGTACGACATCACCATGAGCACCCAGAGCCACACCCTGGATCTTACCTCAATAGCAGGCCAAGGCCGCCAATTGCACCCTCAAGGAGCTGGCGGCCAGCCCCTTGTCAAAACCATCTTGCAAAAAACTCAGTACCACTGATACGGAGGCCCTAGAAGCCCTAACCTGATGCCTGGAACACCAGTCTTCAAAGATCCGCCAGACGCGCACATAGGCAAGCGAAGTCGACCGCTTTCGCACTTGAAGCGAAGTTGCCATGACCGATCTAGAGTAGCCCTTCTTCTTTAACCTTGCCCTTTCAATAGCCAAGCCGTAAGTGAGAATCGATCCACTTGCGGCATTAGAAGAGGTCCCTGAACCAGGAGTTCCGACGACAACGGGAGACACCACGGAGGACCGTCCAGCAACCTTATCAAAATCGGCATACCACGGACGCCGGGGCCAATTTGGCGCCACTAGAAGCACCCTCCCCCGATGGGCTTCGATACGCTGAATCACCCGACTGATGAGGGACCACGGAGGGAATACGTAGAGGAGCCCCGTCGTCGGCCACGGCTGCATCAGGGCGTCGATCCCTTCCGACATGGGCTCTCTCCGCCTGCTGAAGAACCGAGGCGCTTTCGCGGACCGGCACGTCACCATCAAATCCATGACTGGCACGCCCCATCGCAGAGTCAACTGGGCAAAGACGTCGGGATGCAACTCCCACTCTCCGGCATCCACCTGGATTCTGCTGAGAAAGTCCGTTGTCACATTTTCCTTGCCGGCGATGTGAGCCGCCGATATCGCCTTCAACCGTGGCTCCACCCAGGCAAACAGCTCTTCGGTATCTTCCTCCATGGCTGCGCTGCCTGTGCCGCCCTGCCGATTTATGTACGCCACCGTGGCAGCATTGTCCGATAATACTCGCACCGCCTTATGCGTCACCAGCTTTTGGAAGCTCTGCAGAGCCAAGAACACCGCCCTGAGTTCGAAACGGTTGACCGACCACCTGCTTTCCTCTGTCGTCCACCTCCCTTGTGTGAACTGACCTGCACAATGCGCCCCCCCAGCCTGTTAGACTCGAATCCGTGAAGAGGGGAAGCCACACCAGCTGTTCCAACGGCATTCCGGCCTGCAAGACTGTGGGATGAAGCCACCACCGCAGCGCCTGACTGACGCGCCAAGGACAAGGGAGTCGCTTGCTCAGCGAGTCAGACTGATTCAACCAACGACGGAGCAAGGATCGCTGCAGAGGCCGCATGTGAAACCTGGCCCACGGCACGACTTCTAGCGTCGCTGCCATCGTCCCCAACACCTGGAGGTACTTCCATGCCGTTGGCGCCGCGAGCCTCTGGAAATCCTGCACTAGACGCCGGAGGGTTAGAGCCCGGCGCTCCGTTAGAAAAACAGACCCCCGCCGAGTATCAAACTGAACCCCCAAATACTCGAGGACCTGAGTCGGCGCCAAATGACTCTTGAGCGGGTTGACCACCCAGCTCAAGCTCTGAAGAAACTCCACAACCTGTTGCGTGGCTTTCTCGCTCTCAACCTGGGATTTCGCTCTTATCAACCAATCGTCGAGGTAAGGATGAACTAATACTCCTTGCTTTCGCAGCGCCGCCGCAACCACTACCATTATTTTGGTGATCACACGGGGGGCCGTCGCCAAACTGAAAGGCAGCGCCTGGAACTGAAAATGACCCCATGGCAGGGCGAACCGAAGAAACTTCTGATGGGACTCCTGGATGGGAACATGGAGATAAGCCTCTGAAAGATCGAGAGAGGTGAGATACTCCCCCTGACGAACCGCCACCATGACAGACTGCAGGGTTTCCATGCGAAAATGTGGAACTCGGAGACACCGATTCACCCCTTTGAGGTCTAGGATAGGCCGAAGAGAACCGTCCTTCTTTGGCACCACGAAATAAATGGAGTAACGCCCCATTCCGTATTCCGCAAGCGGAACCGGGACGATGGCTGCTAGCTGCAACAGGCAGTCCACCGTTAGACAAACTTGCAAGGCCTTTAGCGGGCTTCTGCAGGGAGAACTGACGAACGAATCCAGCACCGGCCTCGCCAGATCTAACGCATACCCATCGCGAATGATCTCCAAGACCCACTGGTCTGATGTTATGTGGGTCCAGGCAGAAAGAAACCCCCGTAGCCGACCTCCAATCGGTGGTCCTTCTGTCGGGACCCTCTGCCATTCATTGTGGTTTCCGGATGGCTCCCGCAGAAGTCGCCGCAAAACCTCTACTTGCCCCCCGGAAGCCCCGGAATCCTTGAGCTCGGGACAGAAACCTACTTTTGAGAACCCGCGAAACGGGGGGAGCGAAATCTCCGAAAATCCCGAAACTGCCCCCGAAAGGACGCGGGAAATTTTCCTGGCTTGGGCTTGTCCTCCAGGAGCCGACCCCCTTTGGATTCCCCTAAATCTTTGACTAACTTATCAAGATCCTCACCGAACAATAGCTTGCCATTGAACGGGAGCTTACCAAGTCGAGACTTGGAGGAACCGTCGGCCGCCCAGTTTTTTAGCCAAAGGGCCCTCCGCACCGCTACCAGAGATGACATACTATTCGACAGGGCCCTAATCAGGTCATAGTGCACATCTGCTAAATAGGCCACCCCTGATTCGAGACACTAACTCGCGCACGTCCTCCTGCTCCATTGCCGCCGACTGTCTCAGGCGCTGGACCCACCTTAAATAGGACCTAGCCACCCAGGCCCCACAGATGGACGCCTGCAAAGAAGCAGCATCTGCCTCGAAGGACTGCTTCAAGAGACCATCCATCTTTCTATCCTGCGACTCCTTTAAAGCCGCACTGCCTTCCACCAGAATCGTGGCCTTTTTTGTGACCGCCGACACCGCCGCATCAACCTTCGGGGCACGAAACCTTTCCTTATCACCATCCGATAAAGGATAGAGTCTACTCATAGTTCTTATGCCTTTCAAACCCATTTCAGGGTGATCCCATTCGGTTTGAATCATCTGATCTATCACCTTATGAATGGGGAACACCACCTGTGTCTGACGCACCGCCTGAATAATAGGATCCGCCACATCCACTTCAGGTGCGGGTTGTTCAGGAGACAGCCTAATCGTCTGCAGGACCTCAGAAATGAGGGCCGACAACTCTTCTCTCCGAAACACACGAATGATGCGCGCCTGATCCTCAGGTTCAGGAATCTCACCTTCCTCTAAATTCTCCAACTCGCCAACCACGTCAGAACCGTGCTCTTCCTCCTCCCGGAAATCCAACTCGGAAGAAGAGCGCTCCGCTGGCCGAGGCCTCTTGAGTGGCTGGACAAGTCCACTTGCACGTTCTGCCAGTGTAGCCCGAGCACTGGGAGAAGGCAGCGAGCCAGAACTCGGCAAAAAACCCTGCCTCTTGCGACAGAAGGCCTGATGCATGAGCAACACAAAGTCTGGAGAAAAATCTTCCATCAAGGTAGGACCCCCAGCTACCGGAGATACACCCAGCAGCCCAGGAGTACCCACCAACTCCGGGGCGGATGGACCAGCCACCCACGCTTCACCCTCTGTCTCCTTTACTGTGTCCAGAGGGGCTGGGGCAGTAGCCCCCTCCATTTGCTGCTCTACAGTCAGGGATACGGAAGCACAGAAATGGCAAATACCTGTCTCCATAGCCGAACCCCGACGGGTGCCACAAATCACGCACTGAGGCCTCGCTGACATGGACTACAGAGCCTGCGAGTCTCAAGGCACCTGAGGCAAGAGAGGGAGAACCGTGGGGATCCCGATATAAATATAGCCTGCTGTTGCTATCTTTTCTCAAGAAAGAGCCTCAGACAGTTTTTACTGTTCTTTTTTTTTTTTTTGCTGTGAGTTGAGCTTAAATTACTGAGGAATGTGCTGGCACTACCTCGTAGGCCCTCCTAGGGACCCACACACCGACAAAGAGACCCAAAGAAAAGAAGAAAAATAAGAAAAGAAATAAAACAACGGCACTGCTGGCTGACTAGTAAAACCGCTGAGAAAACCGCGAGGCTAAAATGGCCGTGGTTTCTCTCAGAGATTTTGGCGCGCTTTACACAATGGGTCCCGAAGCACCGCAGATCTCAAAACTGCATGCCGGCGACTTCCCCCGTTGTACCTGTTAATTATATGCTGAAAACAAGAGAAAACGGCGTCGATCGAAGCCTCGATCGCCGAAAGACACAGGATCGCCGCAGGGCTTGTGACATGTGCTCGACCACTTCTCCGGAGCTGGCGCCTGCAGGCTGTCACCCAGCACACTGCCCGTGGTCCGCACTAGGGGCTCTACCCCGATCAGTCAAGGGGTAAGAGATCCTACTTAGCAAAAGTCGCCAGGGGGAAAATAGAGGCTAGGCAAGGGAGACTCACCCCAGAGCAGAAGCCCCCTCCCTGCCCGCTATGAGGAATGCCAAAGTTTTTTTTTGTTTTGTTTTTTAAAGGCACAGTACCCAAATAGTAATTCCTGTAAATCCAATTAAGCCAAATCAAATGAAGTGAAAACAAAATCTATCTACATAGCCTGCTTCTTATTAGTTCCTCCAGTGAGCCCAGCACCTAGGCTCACAAGGTCCTCCTGCTGCTTGGAGACTGGACACACTGGGGCTGATGGGGATTTCCAGCTCGCTACATCCAGAGGGATGAAGATTTGATTGGTCCAGTCTCCAAGCTGCAGGAGGAGGTGCACGACCCAGCTGTAGAGGACTAAACTGGAGGAACGATAAGGAACGCAAAAAAGCAAACTGTGCAGGGCAGCAAGAAGCGCTGAATTGCTTGAAGTCCCGAGATACAGCTGCAGCACTGCACATGAAATTACCTCACCGGTAGCTTGAAGACAAATGGGCTGGAGGGAAGGAGTTGCACTATTCCCCAAAGAAGCGACGAAGTACTGCCTGGCCAAAGGCACTGCTGCACCATGAGCTTTTTTCCAAGCAGTAATACGCTGCGAAAGTATGGACCGAAGACCAGGTGGCAGTCCAGCAAACGTCCAGCAGGGGGACCAAGCGGAGGTGGGCCAATGAGGCTGCCATGGCATGCATATTGTGCACAGTAACATGATGCTCCAGCGAGAATCCAGCCTGCTCATAGGTGAAGGAGATGCAGTCTGCCACACAAATGGACAGAGTATGCTTGGAAACCGCAACCTCAAGCAGCCTGTTAAGAGTCACAGGAGACGAACAGCTGCAATGAACGGCAATGGGGCTGTGTTCTCTGAAGGCAGGACACAGCCCTCTTACAATCCAGTGTATGTAACGAGACCTCCGCTCGGAGGGTGGGAAGCCTGGGGAAGAAAGTGGGAAGGACAGCCTCCTGGTTCATGTGAAGAGTAGACACCACCTTAGGCAGGAATTTAGGGTGTGTCCAGAGAATGACCTTGTTTTTATGGAATCTGGTGTAGGGGGCATGAGCCACCAACCCTGCAGCTCGCTTTCTCTTCTGGCTAAAATGAGTGCCACCAGGAACACTACTTTCTATGACAAGCACTTGATATGGCATGTAGCCAGAGGCTCAAAGTGGGCGCCATCAGCTTTCCAAGGATGATGTTCACGTCACATGCCACTGGCGGTGGACATATGGGGGGCCGTGAGAGGAGAAGCCCCCTCATAAAGTGGCCCACCAGCGGGTGCACAGAGGTGGGTTGGCCGTCAATAAGGTGATGATGTGCTACTAGGGCGCTGAGGTGCACCCTGACAGAGCTGGACTGTAGACCAGTCTGGGAGAGGTGCAGGAGCTATTGCAGGATATACTACACTAAGCAAGAGAAAGGAGCACCAGAGAGAGAATAAACGCCACTTGAAGATGTGTGTGTGGTGCACAGAATCCTTGTGTGATGCCAATAGAACATCCTCCACCTCTCTGGAGAGGTGGAGGTGTGCTATGGCTAGGCATTCAGCATCCACGCCATCAGGGTGAGGGAGCGGAGGTGGGATGAAGAAGGGTCCTGTTCTCCTGCAAGAGCAGATCTGATTTCTGGCCCAGAGGTATTGGGGTCACTCATGACAGCTGTAGGAGCAGGGGGAACCATGGCTGTTGGGGCCACCGAGGGGCAATGAGGATTACAGAGGCCCTGTCCGACAACCTTAAGCAAGGTTTTAGGAACCAGGGGGAGTAGTGGGTATGCATACAGAAGGCTCCTGGACCGTTGCAGAAGAAAGTCATCCACCACCACTCAGCATGGAGCCAGTCTCTGTGAGCAGAAACGCGGTAGCTGTGAGTTCTCGGGGCTGGCAAAGAGGTCTAACATTGGGGTCCTACATTGTTGGAAGATGGAGTTGGCTACCCCCAGGTTGAGTCGCCATTTGTGAGGCTGAAGAACTCTGCTGAGCAGATCTGCAAGAAGAGTGTCCTGGCCCAGCAGGTAGACCACCTGGAAGATTATGCCATTCTCAGTGGTGAAATTCCACAGGCAAACCGCCTCCCAAACAGAAGAGGTATGAACATATTCTCTCTTGCTTGTTGATGTAGAACATTGCTACTTGGTTATACATCTGGACGAGCACCGCCTGACCCGCCAGGAGGGCCTGAAACACCCAGAGTGTGTTCACAGGCCAGAATTCCAGGAGGTTGATCTGAAAGGCACTCTCCTCTGGAGTCCAGGCGCCCTGCGACTGTCACAGTGGGCTCCCCAGCTGAGCTTGGAGGTGTCCATAGCGAGGACACACCATGCCGGAGGGGTCAGGAAGGGTAAGCTGGCCATGAGGTTTGGCAGACTCTGCCACCAGGCGAGAGAGGCTGCCAGAGGCCTGCTGCCTCTGTTGGGGAACCCGATAGGCTGAAAACAGAGGGTATTTCCCATACGCCTTTTGCCCCCCCTTTGGGTGAAAGGTTTTTTCCCCCCCAAAGCCTTCCGATGGAAAGGGTTAGCTGTCATCCAGGACAGCTTAGTCCTAATCAGGAACTCTTCCAGCTCGGCCGCCTTGTCGATCATGGGTTTGCCAAAGAGGTTCTCTCCTCGGCAGGGGACATCAGCCAGTTTGTCCTGTACCCACTACTCCAAGTCAGAGGACTGCAACCATGCTAGGTAGCAGGCACTAATGCCCACCACAGTCACAAGAGCCATGGACTCAAAGCAATCGAAGACTGCTCAAATTTTAAATTTGGAGCATTCCTTGACAGAGGAGATGAGGGTCCAGAAGTGCTCAGAGTCCCGACAGCCCAGCCGAGAACCTGCCTGGTCTCTCAGGCACATGCCCATGTACAGCTGGTATGCCTGGATGCAGGCAGTGAGCATCAAGCCCTGGTAGCATCTTCTGCCAAACCGATCCATGGTGCAGGCCTCCCTGCCAGGGAGCACCGAAGAGTGCATCTTCTGACTTTTCATCTGACACATCGCTGTCTCCACCACCATAGAATTGTGAGGCAGCTGTGTTTTCTGAAACTGGGGCTCTTGCCAACTCAATACTGGGAATAGAGTCACTGGCTCATTATAAGCACTCTTACCGACCTTTCCCACATCCTGAACAGCAAGCATTCCAGTATGGGGTGGGGGGGAAATCAGCACCATCAGTGCCTCCTTTAGAGGCGCCTTGTACTGGAGAATCTCAAGGTCCTCGGTACAAGGCTCACCCTCTGGCTCAGCAACAAAGGCCAGGGCCGTTGACATCCCATGGATAAAGTTGAGGAATATAAGATCCTTGGGTGGGGACTGCTGACACTCCTGCAGCAGAGATGGCTCAGAGGACATCTCTCTATGCAGCATGGTATTGGGCAACGACATCAATCTCTCAGCCCAACTCAGAGGAAACCTCAAGCTCCGGATGGTCATCGAGCCGATGAGCCGCCGGCGCTGGGGAGTACGGTGCCCAACGCACAGGCTCCAAGTTACTCAGGGGCGAGTTGTGCTTCAAGTGGGAGGTTGACTGCCTTGGCTCAGAATGGGTGAACTGTTCCAGGACTGGCTGGACGTCCTCCAGTGAGGCCTTGGCAGTGGAGGATGCTGACAACCCAGAGGCTCCGATGTTAGGCTGTGCTGTGCCTTGAAGAATGCAGGCGGGCTGCATTCCAGGGCCATCATCCTGGCTTCGATGCCAGGAGGCTCTGCAGCAGTCGGTTCAGGTCTCAATAGCAATCGAGCCTAGAACCGGGTCCCTCAAAGGAGAGTCACCCATGGTGATCGTGCTGGAGTCCAGCAGAGGAGGAGCAATAAGAAGCTTGGCATGCATTTAAAAAAAAAATACAAAACAAAACACTTTTCAGGGCCATGAAATCCCAGGTGCTAGGGCGAAGTTTCTAAGTGCCATGGAGTCCAGGATTTATTGAGCCCTGCTAAATATGGTTAAGCTGTGGAATTTGTTGTCAAAGGAATTGGTCAAAATTAATAGTATAACTAGGTTTAAAAAATGGAGGCAGTTTCAGAATGTTTGATATTTTATTCTTCTCCATGCCTCTTCTGATATATTTTGGATGGGACACACATTGCATAGTCTGCATCTGACAATGGTTCCATAAGCTAAGCAAGTAAATGTGTGTGTCTATAAGAGACACTATTCAATATATGCAAAAGGTAATAGTTCTAGCATGTGAAAATTAGGGCGGTAAGGGGAGGGGGAGAATGCCAAGGAGGAAAGTGGCAAAAAAAATGGCACTAGATAGAGTATCTCTTATACTCTACACAATTTCAAACATATGAAATGCACATTCCAAAAAGTTGACCCATTCCAAACATTTATCGAAAACTAAAATTCTTTTCTATATTTTGACGACTGAATATTTTTTTTAATTAGTTGTGGTCAACATTATTGGCACCCTTGCATTTTAGATATTTTGTGTACAATATCTTGAGAATTAATTTGGAATATTCCAACTGTATGCCAAACTATATTTTAATATGCTCAAAAGTTATACAACAAAAAGAAAAAAAAATATCTGTTCAACTTAGACATAGGAGTATGTTTACTAAATGGAAGTAGCGACTTCTGAGAGATATCGGAGTCACGTCCCCATTGATTTCAATTTTCTATAAGGATGCCAATCATGTCCTGGCAATGTCCCAGTTTTTATACTATTTCCTACTATTTCCTTTTTTAAATTAGTCTTGTTTTATTTGACTCTTGTGTATCAAACATGTGTGCATTAATAGTCCAAAGCCATTTCACTGGACACTTTTTTTTTTTAAATAGATATTGGACATTGAGGGGTTGAACTGCAAGGGTGTCTATAATGTTGACCACAACTGTATTTGCTTTCTGCACACTGGGCAGAATGTTTCAATGTATTGTCCACAATGATATCTACATCCTTTTACTTGGTAGTAATTCCTAAGGTAGAATCTTGCATCATGTAACTGTAGTTTGGGTTGTTCTTCACTAAGGGGTATGTTTACTAAACAGCGCAATTGTGCGGGGTGCACTTGAGCGTGCGCTAAGGTACCTTAGCGCACGCTAATAGTGCGTTTTTGGTGTCCCGCACGCGTGCGCTCCAGCCGCACACGTGTGCGCTGCCCGCAAAAGTGCGCGGCGCGCTGATGTGCGATAGAGGCGTGGAAAGGCATTTCGAGGGCGGAGGAAGGCTCCCGAGGGGCGGGGGGATGGGGTCAATGGGTGGAGAGTGGGAGGGGAGAGGCTCCCCGCACAGGAGCGGGGCTGAATTTCGGCAAAAAAATACCGCGAGTGAAACCCTCGCGTTAGAGCCGATTTAAAGGGAAGAGAAACCATTTCCATCAGCAATGTACAGCAAAACCGGGGAAACCTGCAAAACGTGAGCAGTGTGATACATGTGCACAGAACAAAATAGCAAATAGAAATTGAAAATGACCACAAAAGATCCCTAATAAATTATAATCCAGCTGGGCAACAGTGATATTAATGGGCAACCATAAAAAACACTCCCAGGAAAGCTCCAAAAAAAAGAAATTATTTTTGGAAGGGTCTACGCTCCGTAGACTTTTTCAAAAATCACTGCATTTTAATGGAGCTTTCCTGGGAGTGTTTTTCATGTTGCCCATTGATATCACTGTTGCCCAGCTTGGTTTTGTTTTTTTTTTCCCCTTTTTTGGAGGTCATTTTTGAGGTTTATGTGCACCTTTGTCCCCATACAAGGTAAACGAGCCCACAGTAAAATTGTGCAGAGCAGGGTGTCTGACTCGTGCGGCCAGGTTTCCTATCTCCAGAGACTGCACTGTCTCTGTGGCCACAGTGTGGTGCAGCGGACACAGCCAGTGCCTGTAGGACTAGAGAGTCACAGGTTCAAATCCCAGCTGGGGCTCCTGCCAACCCAGTCCCCATAGTTCTACCCACCACTAAACAGTGATAGTACAGACACTCCTTTATTGCAGAGAACATAAGCATGGTTCCAACACCTATATTTTACCCTACACCGTACACAAACCATAACAATGGGCATTACCTACAGCCGAGTCCCCCAAATTCAGTCCTGGAGTGCCACAACTCAATCAGGTCATATGCTTTTTCCCTGATAGGGACATGTCTGCATGTTGGCGGAAGGGTACAGGTGGTGGAGGGGGCAGTGGCTGCAAACCACAGCAGACAGTGGCCTAGGCCTGTGCAGGATGGCACAGTCCACCGCAACAGACAGGCTCTGTCGGATGTACAGTCATGGACTCCCCAGGGAACACAGCATATCTGTGGCAACACGGTGGTGCAGTGCACACAGACAGTGTGTGCAGGAACAGAAGGTCACAGGTTCAAAGCCCAGCTGGGGCTACTGCCAATCCAGTCCACATATTTTTCCTACAACTAAACCGTGATAGTTAAGGACAAACCTTTATTGCTGAGAACATACGCATGGTTCATACGCCTATATTTTACCACACCAAACACAGACACCATAAACAGCCGCATTACCTAGAGCAGAGTCTCCCAAATGCAGTCCTGGAGGGCCCCCCATTCAGGATCCATGCTGCCTCTAATAAAGATGCCTGTGCTGCATATCTATGCACCACCCCCATGGTATGCTGATGTAGCTCATGCATATTTATGAGGGACAGCATGAAAACCCGAACAGTGGTTGGAACACCAGGACTGGAGTTGGGACACTCTGCCGTAAAGCAGCAGCCAACAGGGCCAGACACACCCACACACACACCCACAGGCCCCATTGGCCAATGCCTCCTGGAGAGGCAGGACATTGGGCCCTGCCTGTATCTCCCAATATTAGCAGTTGCATACCTTAGCAATGCCACCCTACACCTGGGTATATGGTACACAGCTATCAAACGTTGCCCATGATAACTGGCAGATATCAATTCCTACGTTAAGCACATTTTGCTCATTGATTCCACCATAACAATCATTGTGATGTCTGCGGTGTGCGCTGCAGGTCTGGTCTCTGACAGTGTTTACCACCCTGGGGAGTGACCCCCAACAGTATTGCGTACCATATCCATGCCTGTACTGTGCCCAAGACTGGTGTGGTGGGTATGGCTGCTGGACTCCTCTATAGTAGCACAATGCTGGCATAGGTGTGGGGGTGGCTGTCTGCAGCCACCACACACTGGATAGACAAACACCTTCCACAGCCCACACTGCCAGCAATGTTGCCAGTATTGGGCTGCCAATGTGCATAATGAGGAGCAAGGTACCATGGGTATAGGCCGGACAGGGTGGCCTGGCCAGGGTGCATCTGCACAGGGCATAGGGCACTGACTGGGACATTTTAGTGCCCGGCCACTACCTACACGGACAGGGTGACCTCAGTATGTCCTGCTGAGAGATCACTCTCACCCTGACTGTGCAGTGACCACAGCATGGCTAGGCACCCCCATAGTGCTATATAGTATTTCTCTCATGTGATAGATATGGGTTTCCTTTTGGGGTCCAGTCACTGATTTATCTGCTTGCTGTGTATGCTGACATCCCAGTTCTGGGTGCACGCATCTCCACTGGGAACATGCACTGTGGACTAACTAGCACACTGTTTGCAGCTGGTATGTGTCTTGATGGAGCAGCTTGCAGGGTGCAGCGGCTGATGACTTGTTGCAGGAGAATATCAGATAGTGGTGGGGTGCAGCTCACCATATCCAGGCCTAATGTCTGTCTGCTATTGTGTTATGGATGTGTATAGAGCTGCATTGACTGCCCTGTGGGGTGTCTGTTCCTCAGCAGGACCGGGGTTGATGGTCCCCTCTACTGCCACCTTTGCAGGGAGGTAGAATGTGGATCTATTGATAGGAGACCCTGTTTGCCACCCTCGGCCCTGGAGGAGGGGGGGGGGTGGTACATAGCCCACCTAGGAGTCCATAGGGGCTACACCTGACTGAAACAGACAGAGATATCCAAGGTGTTTGTGCAGAAACTACCTATCTCACACATTAACACTGCTTTGGACCTCCGGCATGGCCTCTTTTAGCCATGGAAGGTGTTGTGGACCTGGTCCTGGGCACCTCACCGCACCCTCAGGGTGAGCACAGTACCCGTACAATGTGACGGTGTGTAGCCAGTAAAACACACCGTCAGTACCCCCTACCAGGCCAAGGTGGTGTGTGGATGCACATGGTCACTTCCCTCTACCAGGCCGAGGTGCTGTGGGGGTGCATTGCCCATCTTGTGTTAATCTGTGGACAGCTGATTTGCATGTGCAGTGCATCATGGGTATGGGTGGGCTAACCCTATCCTGGTGACCACAGCAGACTGTCTGTGTGGTGACGTGCATGCTCTCTGCAGCCAGCCAGGGGCTTGCTAGCAGCTATAGAGCTGTAGCCCAATGGTTACTTCACTGCCTCTGAAGCCAGAGGTCAAGGGTTCAACCCCACAGTGGGGTTATTTGATAGGGTTGTCCAATGCATTATCTTTTGTTAATGTACATATTTTGATGCCAACAAAAACACCCTCAGTGTACTGTACCCATAAGGTGCCTCTGAGGGTGCTTTATAGGGCGCCCTATAGGGCACCTTATGGTTCCCGTCCATATAAGGTGCACTATACATTATCCTGTGACGCAACCTATAGGGGACATTTTAGGGTGCTGTGGCGGACAGTGCAATTTATAATGTGCCCTATGGAGTGCCTTATAGGGTGCCTTATACGGCACCTTCAATTATGGCACGTGAGGGCGTGTTTGCTGGCAGCAATTAATAACAGTAAAATCAAGTGCTGCAGGACAAAATATGTACAATGCAAAGCTGATGCCACAGCCAGCCTTACGTATTAGGCACACTGAGGAGCAAACTCATGACCCCTGTATCAGCAGTCAGTGCCTTAACCATTGTGCTCCACTGCTGCTCCTCCTTGCCTGTCAGTGCACCTACATATGCTTTTCATTCCTTAAACTGCACAATGCTGCCATAAAAAACAGTACACTGACCTTGCGGTACCTCATACGGCACCCTCTAAAGCGCCCTATAAGCAACATTCTAGGGTGCCTTGGCTGACAGTGCACTTTAAAATGTGCCTTATAGGGTGCCTTATGTTAACACGCTTTGAGAGTGCGTTTGCTAGTAGTGATAATTAAAATATGAATAAAATGCCTCCTAAAGCAATCTTCCCCATAATATGTTATGCCTCAGCCAGCCTTGTTCATTGGGCACTTTGGGGGATTGAACCCCTGATCCCTGCACCATTGGTCAGTGTCTTAACCATTGTGCTGTGGTTCTGTTTCTGTGCTTGCACATCAGCGCGCCGCCTTATGCCGCCCAATATTAGAAAGCCTGCTAAAACATTAGCGCGCCGCCTTATGCCCATCAGCGTGCCGCCTTATGCCGCCCATCATTTAAATGCCTCCTAAAATATTGCCTCAGCCAGCTGTCTCCATTGGGCACTGTGGGGGATTGAACCCCTGATCCCTGCACCATTGGTAAGTGTCTTAACCATTGTGCTATGGCACTGCTTTTCTTTCTGCACATCAGCGCGCCACTTATACCGCCCAGTATTATAATGCCTCCATAAACATCAGCGCGCCGCCTTATGCCGCCCAGTATTAATATGCCGCCAAAAACATTCGCGTGCCGCCTTATGCCGCCCAGTATTTCTGCGCCTCATAAATTAATGCCTCAGCCAGCTGTCTTCATTGGGCACAGTGGGGGATTGAGCCCCTGATCCCTGCACCATTGGTCAGTGTCTTAACCATTGTGCTGTGGCTCTGCTCTTTTTCTTGCACTTCAGCGCCCCACTTATGCCTCCCGCGCAGCTATCTCATGCGCTAAGGTGCGGGGCGCACATGGGCGCCGCGCACCTTAGCGCATATGTAAATTCCGGCTTTTCTTTTTCAGGACGGAACGCCCACTCCTTATATGGCACCCGCACACTACCGGGGTCCGCACTTTACCGGGGTTTTAGTAAACATGCCCCTAAGTGTGGAACTTTGCACTTGTCCACATTAAATGTCATCTGCCATTTGGATACCCAGTCTCCCAGTCTATTAAGGTCTTCTTGCAATTTTTTTTATTACAATCCCCTTGCATTTAACCAACAGTGAATAATTTGGTATCATCTGCAAATCTGATTGCCTCACTCATTCTTCCCATTTCCAAGTCATTTATAGATATGTTAAAAAGCAGCAGACCCAGTACAGATCCCTGGAGTACTCCACTATTCACCTTTCTCCACTGAAAATATTGGCCATTTAGCCCTACTCTGTTTTCTTTCAACCAGTTCCTAATCCACAACAGTACATTGCCTCCTATCCCACAGCTTTTTAATTTCCTCAAGAGTCGCTCATGAGAGATTTTGTCAAAGGTTTTCTGAAAATTGAAATAAAGGTGAGCTGGTTGATGCACTATATCTACCTGTTTATTTCATATCTTCAAGAAATATAAGAGGGGTGAGAGACAAGACTTTCCTTGGGTAAATCCATGTTGGCTTTCTGCCATTAAACCATGACCATCTTCATGTTCAGTAGTTTTATTCTTTATAATGGTTTCTACCATTTTGTCTAGTACTGGTCAGGCTCACTGATCTATAGTTTCCTGGATCATCCCTGGAACCCTTTTTAAAAATTGGCATTGCATTGACTACTTTACAATCTTCGGATACTATAGATGATTTTAATGATAGATCAGAAATATCTAATAGTAGTTCTACAATCTCATATTTCAGTTCTTTCAGCACCCTGGGATTTATGCCATCCAGTTCAGGTGATTTGCTGCTCTTTAGTTTATCAATTAGCTGCATTATATCTTTACTATTTATTGAGATTTGTTTCAAGTCCTCTGATATATCATCTTTAAATATCATTTCTGGCATGGGTAAGTTTCCTACATCATCTTCAATGAAGACTGAAGCAAAAAAATGTCTGTCTCTCCGCTATGGCCTTTTCTTCTCAGTGCATCTTTTACCCCTCCATCATCTAATTTTATTTAACAGTATTTCTAAACCGCCTTATCTTATTAATCAAGGCGGTATCACAGCAAACAATCGGGTAAAGTGAGCGTGTTATTCATGCAGTGAGGGAGAGATTTCGACTTGAGTGTATGTTGTGTTGTGTGCAAGATTAGTTTGAGCTATGTACAAGGTGCGCTATATACATTGGGGCTATGCAACATTTTCTATACATACAGTGTTAGGAGGTATCATGTGCTGTTATACGTTCTCTGAGGTTATGTGGTGTGTCCATAGTGTTCTATGAACAGCAGGGTCTTCAGCTGTTTTCTAAAGTCTTTGAGGTTTGTTGTTGCCCTCAAATCGTTCGGGAGTTTGTTCCATATTGTTGGAGCAGCCATGGAGAGTGCTCTGTCTGTTGTGTCTTTGCGTGTGTGTCTGAATTCACTTGGGGTGCTAACTCGGTTGTGTGTTTGTTTTCTTCTTGGACGTATGCTGGTGTCTGGTTGTATGAGGGTGTGCAGGCTGTTGGCTGATGTGTGCTGATTTATCTTAAATAGGTTTATGATAATTTTGTATCTGATGCGTGCATTGATTGGGAGCCAGTGTAAGTCCTTCAAGATGGGTGTGATGTGCTCCTGTCTTGCTGTTCCAGAAATTATTCGCGCTGCAGTGTTTTGTGCCAGTTGGAGTGGCTTGAGGGCTTGTTTTGGTAGTCCAAGGTATATTGGATTGCAGAAGTCCAGCAGTGGGGTTATCAGTGCTTGACAGACGGTACGGAAGTGTTCAGGGGCGAGGAGTGGTTTCAGTCTTCTGATGATTCGCATCTTGTAGTATACTTTTTGGATTGTTTTGTCTATGTGTGGCTTGAGATTGAGTTTACTGTCCAGAGTAACTCCGAGGTATCTCACTTCTGATCTTATTGGTATAGTAGTGCTTTGTATCTTTATATTTGGTGGGTGTATGAAGCTTTGGTTCCGAGTGATGATTAGAGCTTCTGTCTTGCCGTAGTTGATTGCGAGGTTGTTGTTTTGACACCAACTAATTGTCCAACTGATTCTCTCGCAGGTGTTTTGCTATGAATATACTTGAAAAAGTTTTAATTATGCATTTTTGCTTCCATGGCAAGCTCTTTTCAAATTTTCTCTATGCCTGCCTTATTAATGCCCTACATTTAGTTTGCCAGTACTTATGCTTTTTCCTGGTCTCACCATTTTGACTCTTCCATTTTCTGAAAGATTCGCTCTTAGTTATAACAGCATCTCTGACATCACCTTTAAGCCATGCTGGCTGGCCTTCCTTCCACCTTTTTTTAAGCATGGAATTCATCTGGTATGGGCTTCCAAGATAGTATTTTTAAATGCTGCTCAGGCCTGATGTAAACTCTTAACCTTTGCAGATGCTCCTTTTAGTTTTTTTCTTAACCATTTTCCTCCTTTTATTACAGTCTTCTTTTTGAAAGATGAATGCTAGCACAGTCATTTTCCTTGCTATCCTCCATTTACTAAATCAAATGCGATCATGTTATGATCGCTATTGCCAAGCAGCCACAAAATAGTTACTTCACGCACTAGATCCTGTGTTCCACTGAGGAGGACTAGGTCTAAAATTGCTTCATGGAGCTGCTGATTTAGGAAGTGACAGGCGGGGATGCTATAATTTACTTCATCTAAAAACTTTTTGCCTGATTTTTGAAAGGCATTTACACAGTTTACAGTCCATTATACCATCTAAATGTCTTAAATGGGGATATTCAGCAGCACTTACAAGGTTAGTGCCATTGAATATCCCTTTCTAACTCCCCTATGCACCCCGATGCTATCCAGTTAGCATAGAGGCGTTCTGGGAAGGAGCAGAGGCAAAGACAATTGATAACTGGACAGCAGCAATATTGCATGCTGCCCAGTTAGAGACTTGTGCCTAAAAGATAGGCAAGGAAAACCCTCGCCTATCTTTTAGGCGCAGGTCTCTAACTGGGCAGCATACAATATGCTGCTGCCCGGTTAGCTACTACGGCTTCCGACGTATGTTGTGATGCAGCTGGGGCTGCCTATGACCCCAGCATTGCATATCCGAGGTTAAGGGTCAGAAGGCAGGGCTATGCACTGCTGCAACGCATAGCCTGCCCAACTCAATATCCGGCTCTTTATCTCCCTAGCATGTCCTGATGTGACAAAGCAAACTTACTCACCTTTAACAAGTGTTCTCCAGGGACAGCAGGATTGACTTCCTGCTTGTTCCTGGAGAATGATCCAGTTAATACTGGGGTAATTGAAATCTCTCATTATTAGTCTTGTAAACTTTGCTAGCTTCCCTAACTTCTGTTAGCATTTCATCACCTGTCTGTTCAAGTGGACAGTAGTATACTCCCACTGCCATTCACTTCCCATTTTTACATGGAATTTATATCCATAAAGATTCTACAATATATTTTGTTTCCTGCAAAACCTTTACCCTGTTTGAATCAATGTCTTCTTTAACATATAGAGCCACCCCCCTCCACCAATATGATCTGCCCTAACCTTGCAATACAGTTTGTAGCCTGGTATCAATGTGTCCCATTGGTTATTCTCCTTCCACCAGGTCTCTGAAATACCAATTATATCTAATCTAACCTTTCATTCATTGCTATATATTCTAACTTTCCCATCTTAATTTTTAGACTAATAGAATTTGCATACAGGCATTTCAAAAAGCTTGCTATTTGACGACAGGGTTAATTTGGAATCTTTCCACTCTGTCCGATTTTTACTTACAGACACCTGGGTTACTTTTACCTTTATTGGCACTTCTCTATCAGGATGCCCCGACTTCCCTGTTTTGCTAGTATCCTTCAAGGATACATTATTCTGAACCATGTGCTCTTGGGTGACTGTTGGCTTTCCCCAGTTATCTAATTTAAATCTGCTCTCTCCTTTTTAGAGGTTAATGCCAGCAGCCTGGTTCCATCCCAGATAAGGTAGAACCCATTCTTTCGGAAAATCCCCCCCCCCTTCCCCAGAATGTTGCCCAGTTCCTAACAAATCCAAAGCCCACTTCCTTGTACCAATGTCTCATCCATGCATTGAGAATCCAGAGCTCTGGCTGCCTCTTGGGTCCAGATTGAGGCATGGGAAGCATTTCTGAAAACGCTACCCTGGAAGTTCTAGATTTCAACTTTCTACCTAAAAGCCTAACATTTGGCTTCCAGAACATCTCTCCCACATTTTCCTATGTGATACCAAAATGTACCAAGACAGCAGGCTCTTCCCCAGCACTATCTAAAGCCTTGTCTAGGAGGTGCATGAGGTCCACTACCCTCGCACCAGGCAAGCATGTTACCAGGCAATCCTCACATTCACCAGCCACCCAACCATGTGCATGCCTAATGATTGAATTGCTCACTATAATGGCCATCCTAACCCTTCCCTCAAATGCACAAGGCTCTGAAGACTCATCCTCAGTGCAAGAGGGTATTACGTCACCTAGAGGATAGGTCCCAGTTACAGGATCACTTCCTGCAACAAGGCGATGCTCTCCTTTCACATGGCCTCTCTCCTCCATGGCAACAGAAAGAATGCCAGACTGGAGGTGGGACTTCAGTACTACGTCCCTGTAGGTCTAATCTATATACCTCTATCTTCTTTATCTCCTCTTGAGGCTACAGTAGTAAACTTTGAGATCGGACTCGTTTCCTGAGAGTAAAGAGCTCTTTGCACTTACGGGCCAATGCAGAAAGGCCAACGTACACTCTGCGCACAGATAATGCAACTTACAAGCACAAGTTCCAACAGGCTAAATGCAGAAGAGACTGGCACACACAAACAGCAAAGTAAAAGCAAGAGCACACAGTAACACCAAGCGTATTTAAAATTATAGGCGCCTGATTTGCACATATTAAAATGGCATATTGTCTGTGCCCAATGCAGAGAAAAGCGTAGAGGATTACGCAACCAGCAAAGTGCCAATATCTCTACGCCTGGGTCTAAGTCGGCTTAAATATCTTTCACATGCCCCCGACCAGGGCTGGCCCAACCACTAGGCAAACTAGTGTGTTGCCTAGGGCAACAACCTCTGGCAGGCAGCAAAAGCAGTCCATTCGAAGCTAAAGAGAAATTAGACTTACCTGCTAATTGTTGTTCCTTGAGGAACTCCAGTCCAGTCCCGCACCTCTGGGTAGTTTACCTCCACCAGCAGCTTGGAGGCTGAACCTGTCATCTTTTTGATGACACTAGTGTACATATGCAGCTGGCACCGCCCACCAGCTCCAGTACCTATTGACAAAGTAGACTCAGAGGAGCAACAAATAAGTAGTTAAAACATGAAACAAACACTTCTACGTCTAAATAAACTAGTACCCCCTCCATCCCCTGGGAAGGATACCCCACCCCACACTCCAGGATGAAGAAGCCTACCTGTTGAGATCCTGAGCAACTCCAACCAGCAGGATGCGAGCAACCGACAGCTCTTCTGGTCCGCCCCTCCCCCAAACACTGGATTACACACCCCTCCCTGGCTCCTCCTGGCCACTTCCTCCACCAAGGGAAACAGCTTCAGGAACGGGGTGTGCACAGATCAACACAAGCAGCACTCAGGGAGGGTTCCGGGACTGGACTGGAGTTCCTCAAGGAACAACAATTAGCAGGTAAGTCTAATTTCTTTTTCCTTATAGTCCCCTCCAGTCCAGTCCCGTACCTCGGATGTATCAGAGCAGTTAAACTAACGGGAGGGACCCGCACAACTGGCCTGAAGCACTGCTGATCCGAAACGAGCATCTCCAGCCGCCTGGACATCCAGGGGAAAATGTTCAGAGAAGTATGCCACCCTACATATCTCCACCGGCGGAACTAAAGTATACTGTGCCCATGAGGCTGCCTGAGCCTTCATGGAATGTGTCTGCAACCCCGCCGGCACTGTTCTACCCTTCATGATGTATGCCTATGTGATTGCCTCACTGATCCATCTGGAAATGGAGGCTTAGCTGCTGTTTCACTTTTGCACGACCTGACAAACAGAACCAACAGACAGTCCGATCTCCGAAAGGACAATGCCCTTTTAACATACCTTCACAGAACTCTTACCATCCAGGTGGCACAGCTGTGGAGTGGCACGGCCCATACCCGCTCTGGCCCACATCCGCGCTCGCCAGAGCCAGTAAGGAAACGGCTTGATCTACATGAAATGCTGACACCACCTTGGCAAAAATGAAGGTACTGGGCGCTGGACCACTTTCTCTTTGGAGAAGGAAAGGAATGGCTCCGGCATGACAGGGTCTGAAGCTCCGAAAATCCTGCGTGCCAAGCAACTCGCCACCAGGAACGTCATTTTCAGAGCCAAATCCTGCAGGAAAGCTTGACTCAATGGCTCAACGGGTTCCCCAGACAGCACCAGATTGAGATTCCAAGGCAGTACCCACTGCCTTCTTTGGCAGACGGCGGTGGGTCACCACCCCTAGAAAGCTCAGCACGTCTGGGTATGTACCCAATGGCACCCTGTGGACTTTCCCACGATAACCGGAAAACTTAGCGCCAGTTGCATCCTCAAGGAACTGGCAGCTAGACCCTTATCAAAACCGGATTGCAAGAATGCCAAGATGTCCGGGACGGAGGCACTGGAAGGACGTGGTTGCCTCTCCGCACCACGATTCAAAGATGCGTCCTACGCAGATACATGACAGGTTCGTAGACCATCTCTGGGCCTGTAGCAAGGTCGCTATCCCCGAGCATGATTATCCTTTCTTCAACCTCGCCCCTTCACGAGCCATGCCGTAAGTGAGACTTGATCCACCTGGGGCATGCGAAGCGGCTCCTGCATCAAGAGGTCCTTCCGAACCAGAAGCCACTACAATCAATCCGCCAGTATCCAAATCAGATCAGCATACCATGGGCACCTCGGCCAGTCTGGTGCCACCAGAATCACAAATCCCCGGTGCGCCTCTAGTCATTGCACTAACCGGCCTATGAGCGTCCACGGGGAAAAACAGAGAAGACCCTCTTCGAGCCACTGCTGAATTAGAGCATCCAGGCCCTTGGACTACTTCTCCTACTGAAAAACCGGCAGACCTTGGCCGACTCTAACATTGCCATTAGGTCCATGACCAGTGTGCCCCATTGGCGGACCACCTGCTCGAACACCTCCTGATTGAGCTGCCACTCTCTGTGGTCCATGCGCACTCAGCTGAGGTAGTCTGCCATCATGCTGTCAAATTCTTGCTATGTGCACCGCTGATAATGCCTGGAGACGAATCACTGCCCATCCGAACAGATCTTTGGCCGCCTCCTCCAGGGCGGCACTGCCCATGCCTCCTTGCCAGTTGATGTAAGCCATTGTGGTAACATTGTCTGAGAGGACTTCGACCACCTTCCACTGCAACCATGGCTCGAAACTTTCTAGCACCAAGGTCACTGCTTGCATCTCGAGCCTGCTGACCGACCACAGAGCCCCCTGCAGACTCTCGTCCCTGAACAAAGCATCCTTCACAATGGGCTTTCCAACCTGACAGGCTGGTCATCTGAGGAACCCACACCAGAGACTCCTTCCACATGCAGCCACCAACTGAGGGCTCTCCTGGCGCTCCGTGGGCAGGAGAGTACTTGGGACAGGGATTGACTCTGATGGGACCATCAACGGAGCAGAGCCCTCTACAGCAATTGCATATGTGCCCTTGACCATGGGACTAGCTCGAGAGTGGCCGCCATGGTCCCCAGAAGCTGTAGATAATGCCATGCTGATGGTCTTGCCCTCTTCAGGACCTGTTGTATCAACTGTCGTAGCTCCTGCGCCCGGCAAACTGGCAGGAAATTCCTGCCCACACAGGTATCAAAGCATGCTTTCAAATACTCTAGCTCCTGGGCTGGCCGTAACTGGCTCTTGGCCAGGTTGACCTCAACTGAGACTTTGACGGAACTCTCCCACCTGCGCTCTTGCTCATTTTGCTATCGTCCCTGGACTTCGCCTGGATCAGCCAATCGTCTAGGTATGGGTGGATGAGAACCCCTTCCATGTGGAGAGCTGTCGCCATCACCACCATGACCTTGGTGAAGGTACAGGGGTGGTCGCCAGACCGAAGGGCAATGCTCGAAACTGAAAATAGCCCCTTGGCACCACAAAGCAGAGAAACTGCTGATGTTCTGGATGGAAGGAAACATGCAGATACACGTCTGTGAGATCGCGAGTCATCAAAAATCTCTGTTTTCTACCACCATTACTAATGTGATAATGCGGTATCTGGAGACCGTAGTTCATGCCCTCAAAGTTGAGAACTGGGCAAAAGGAACCTTCCTTTTGGACAAAACGAAATACATGCAGCATCGACCGCAGACGTACTGGTCTTGCAGAACCAATTCCACAGCTCTCAGCTGCAAGAGACAAGTCAAGGTCTCTTCTACTGCTGCCAACACCACTGCGCCCACTTTGGGCAATCAAAGGAGCTCATTCTTGCTCTGGCAGTGGGTTATAGGGGCGTCATGGATTGCACCCCTGTAAGGCCAACCTCTGGCATATCCCACACATCTTGGATCATCTGTCCTACTACTCCATGTACTGATAAGAATTTCTGCGATTTCCGTATCACTTGGAACAGTGGATCCTACAGTGCCTCTTCCTTTGCTGGGAGGTTAGCAGGCATATTCAGGGCCTTGAGGGTCGCCAAGGTACAACACAGAATGTGAGCCCTTTGGGAATGAGGAATTGTATCAGTATCTGCTTGTAGTGATTGTAAATCGCCCTGATGGCCTTCAGCCTGGGCGGTATATCGAGAAATTGCATAAACATAAGCATAAAGATGAGCACTGGTAGCTCCTCCCGGTGGAAAACCCAAACAATTCAGCCCTGATCCTCCTGTTCTGGGCTCTCTCCTTCTTCCAACTCCTCCAGCAGATCTAACTCCATGTCAAGCTCTTCCCCATCCAGCCCCCCCTGACAGCGACGATTGCTGCCACTCCTCTAAGCCTCTAGCCCGCTTAGATGCCACTGCTCATGACTTGTGCTCTTTTGCATTTGACATCCTCTAAACCCTGTGTTCCGGGGCAGAGGAGCCACTTGGTAGGCAAAACGCCTTATTCAAAAGTAAGACAAACTCTGGTGAGAACTCCCCCGGGAGCCCTATCGCTCCCTGGGCTTGAGGGGTGGATGGTCCGGGCATCATGAAGGGACCGGAGGCCAGATCCGTTGAAGGTAACATGGCACCCCCCGCACCCAGAGTCCCTTGCAACTGGGAGTGACTCTCCTGTCTCATCTCATCCTGCAGGTCCTGCTCCCATGACCTCCTCTTGCGTGCAGTTTAGGAAGACACCTGCCTCCGAGATCACACCACATCGGGGACTGCACATCTTGAGGATTTTTAGATTGCACTACAGTGTTGTATCTTAAAGATAAGAAATGGACCTTGCCCTGATCCAATAAAACTGACACATTCTCCGAGTAAAGTTTACGTTTTCATTCTAATACTACTAATGGCTATAAGGGATTACAGCTTCCCTTACAAGCATTATTACAGATTTAATAGGTACATAATCTGTGCTAAGAGACAAGAGATGATCATGTGAGATTACTCACTGACCATAGACAGATGGAAGGATTACATTTGCTTCCTATCCACTTTCAAATTACATACATTTCTTGTATGCAGGTACTTCCTGTTTTCCACAGAGCTGTAGCTGCTACAAAACTATATGCAGTATTTTTTTAAACGCATCTTTATTCCTGTCCCTGACTTTCTATCAGACCCTTCTCAGGAGAAAGGCAGTTGGTTGATACATTGTTTCTTTTAGATCACCTGACCAGGCACACAGCACTCTGAAATTTGTCCAGCAACAAACAACCGCTATCATCTGATTAGGCCTTTCCCACATGTCTGCATGAAGTCATTGTTGTGCACTGAATAAGTTTTGAGCTGTGTAACACAAGAAATTTGCTTAAGGATTAAGTGGGGTTCACACCCCTTGATACCATCCTATAGCAGACACTGCGGTCTGGCTGGCATGGTGGGAAGGGCTAGGGGCACCCCTCAGGAACTCCCTCAATCTGTACCCGGGTATGTAACAGGATCCCCAGCACAGTGCACCTCCACAGGCTCAGGCTCAGGCACAGAGCACCAGAGTACTTGAACTAAAATAAAATAAAATCTAACTGAAAGTGAAATGAAAAAAAAATGCAAATGGCCCCCTAAGAAGAGACTGCTCTGTCCTGCTTTATTCTCCGGTGGCTGCCTCTCCCAGGCACCCGAAACACAGCAGGGGGTTAAACACATGCGGGCCTGAATAAGAAATCACACCTAAATGCAGCAGGGGGAGTTTCCCACATTGCTGCAGGCTCCCAAACATGCAGCTGTAGGCCGCTCTCTGTCTCCTCATGTTCTGGCGTTTGCTAGAGGTTTCTGCTGTCCCCCCCCCCCCCGCCACCGCCACTCTTACCTTGGAGCCTCTTTGCCACATGGCTTTTCTACCCCTCGTGCTCAGCCTTCCTTCCTGGCTTCGGTGCTGAGGGGGGGTGACTCGGGGCTGCCAGCTTTCACTCCTGTCAAGCAACTGCAGCCCCTGCAGCGGCTCCTCATCCGATAACAGGTTCGGGAGCAGCCAGAAGTCTCGGACTGAGGAAGGCCCCCACAGATCCCTCCCCCCGAAATCCTGGGGGGAGAGGGGGAAGGAGGAATATTCTCCCCTCAGCCCTGTTGTCTCTGTTCCTTCTGGTTCTCTCTTTTTTTTTTTTTACTTCTGCCTTTAAAAACAAAGAAACCTGCACCTTAACAGGGGAAATAAAAGCAAATTCTAACTAAACCTATCTCCTTAGTTATCCTTTCTGCAAGTCCAGCACCCTGGCTCACAACCTCCTCCAGCTGCTTGGAGGCTCATACTGGGGCTGGTGGGCGCTGCCAGCTGCATATGTACCCTAGTGCCATCAAAAAGATGACAGGCTCAGCCTCCAAGCTGCTGGTGGAGGTACACTACCCAGAGGTGCGGGACTGGACTGGAGGGACGATAAGGAAATAATAGATTTTGACAGCCAAAGTGGGTGTAAAGCTTGAGGTCCGCCTAGGGCTTCAACTGTCTGGACCAACTCTAGGGGTGGCCCTGCCCCCAACAATATTTTGATGGCAAAGAACTCAATGCAGAGGCAGCGGTTTGATGATCCTAATCAGAAAAAACTCTTACTTCCGATGCCATGCAAATGAAAGCATCAACGAATCTGACTCCTTCACCATCACCAACAAAACGACTACCATCTGCCTCATATACAGGACACCTACCTCCAACAACAATGACCTATCAATAATCCTAGGCACAACAGTAGCTGCATTAAAAACTGGAAAGGACCTCCTAGTTCTAGGAGACTAACCCCGCCCTCACTGTACCATAACCATTCACATTTCTTCACCCAAGCAATGTCTGCAATGGACTTATCGCAACTCATTAACACTCCCACACACACAAAAAGGCAACACCTTAGTCCTAGATGGACCATACTGGTCTTTATCTGCCTTCATATACTATGTTACTAATCTTTTTCAATGACCATAAACTCCCAATCGAGCCCCCTCACTCTATCCAGGCCTACCCTGTGCCATAGTCCAACCATAAACTCATCAAGTTCTCCCTTCCACAGATCGTCATCAGGAAGAATCACAACCAGTGCTCAACAACCAGAAGGTTCAAACCTTTCAACAAGGATAATGTCATCTAAGACACTCTCGCACAACTACATGAAGACTCCACCGACCCAGATATCCTCATTGAGAGCTGGAACAACATTACCAGAAATGCAGCTGTCGCCTCCAAACACCACTATCACCACCACACACACACACGAAGCAACCTAAGATCGACTAGTACGCTCCAACCTTTGTAACTTGAAATGACATCATCATAAACAGGAAAGAAAATGGCGCAAAACTAAACAAAGACAAACTACAATATTTACAATTGATGAAAGACTACCAGACAAGGTCGGACATGAACCCCACACCTAAATTACTAAATTCTGCAATCAACCAACCAAGAGAGCTCTTCAACATCATGAAACCTGACTAAAACACCATCCACCAAAAATCAAGAAATCACGCTCACCCCACCCCCGACAACTAGCTCAACACTACAAACAACTTCATCCCCAACCAGATGTCCACCTCCCACCCCCTGCCAAAAGACAGCCACCCAGACCCCTGGAGCTCCTTCAACAAAATTACTGAAAGCCAAATCGAAAACATCATAACTTTTCAAAACACAACCTCCCCACTAGATCCCTGTCCTGTATCATGGATTAAGGCGACCAAAAGAGAACTCTGTGGAGTAATCACCAAATTCACACAGTCGATACTTCAACAGGGCATCATTCCCATATGCCTGAAAACCTCCTCCATATGCCCAACACTGAAGAAACCTATCCTAGACCCATCTGACCCATCTTCACACAGACCCATCACAAGCCTACCCTTCGCAGCAAAGATCATTGAAAAAAAAATGTGAATTACACTTACCTGGTAATTGTTGCTCCTTGAGGGAGTACAGTTCAGTCCTCCACCACTGGGTAGTGCACCTCCTCCTGCAGCATGGAGACTGGACAAGTCAAATTTGTAACATCACCGGGTATATCTTGCTGGTCTTCTCCCATCATCCCCCAGTGACCTACTGACAAAGCAGACTCAAAGGAGCAACAAATGACTAGGTAAGATATCAATCACAATGCTATGCTTAAACTATAACTTTTAACTACAGTACCCTAAGAGAAAGGACAGAAAACACCCTGCTCCTTGACCCTCTCCTCCTGCGCCCCACACAGAGAAAGACAGCAAGGGAGAAAGAAGACTAAGGAAGATCCGAGGAAGAAAGGATGCTTTTGCGATTACCGGGCAATCAGAAGCCAACACCGCCGTATGAACCGGAAACACCCTCCAAACGGATGCCTCGAGCCTGAATTGTTCACCCCCGGGCAGGAATGAGGACTGAACTGTACTCCCTCAAGGAACAACAATTACCAGGTAAGTGTAATTTACATTTCCTTATCGGTCCTACAGTTCAGTCCTCCACCACTGGGATGTAACAGAGCAGTAAGCAATTGGGAGGGACCTTCTCAACCGTCTTGCGGCAGCACCGAACGGAACAGGCACCGCCCGCGGCCTACATCTCCAGACCATAGGAGTTACTGAGAAAAAACGAAGAAATAACCGAGAATCCGCTCGGATCCTCCGCACTGGAGAAACGACACTGTGCCCTGCACCGGGCGTCGCTAGCGCGCCAGGAAAGCAAGCCCACAACCCCACTGGTAATGGGCACCCTAGAAACAGACATCCTGACGAGGCTCCCTGGGCCCAGCCGGAAAGAGCTGCTTTAGACACCCATAGCCTCCGACCACACCAGGGCAGCAAACCTTAGCTGCCACTTCTCTCCAACGCAACCCGTCGCCCTGGACGAACACACGATGAGATGTACGAAATACTGACGCAGACTTCACCTAATGCCCCAAGGATGTAGGCTACGCACAGGGAGTACTTCCACAGGCCTCAAAAGTGGCAACAAAAACGCCGGAGTCAAAGACAGAGGAGAAAATACCATGGGCCAAGAAGAATGGCTCTCGCCATCAATTCACCAAATTTCTAGAGCCAGACACAACCGGCTCTCTATGGGACTATACCTGAAATTCGGAAACACGACTCGCGAAACCGCAGGTCGCCAAGAACACTGTCTGTAAGGTTAGAGCCTCGATAGAATCTAAACGGAAAGGCCCCAAAGACCTCCCCAGTCCACGCCCCCAGATGAGGGAGAGATCCTACGGCGGTACCAATATCCTGCAATAAAGCCGTAGTCCAGAAAATGCCAATAGAGCGAGCCATGGCGACGTAAGTAGCTAAAGACATCCATGGTCATGTCCTGGTAAGCACGAAGGCACCGTGAGCCGGACCCTTAGAGAATGGGCTACCAGACCATTGCCAAAAACCATTCTGTAGAAAAAAAATTTAACACCGTAGGAACAAAAAGATGGGACCGCCGCCTGAAGCTGCGAGCACCAAATCTCCCCAGATGAGCCATATGCGAACGTACGCTAACGAAGTGGACCCCTTCCTGGTCCGAAGCAATGTGGAACAGATGCATCAACGTCGCTCATCCCTAACGTGCCTCAATGCGCTGAACCACACATCCTATGAGCGCCCACCGAGGAAGATATAGAGAAGACCAAACGAAGACCCCTGTCGCCTCAGAGCATTGATCCTCTCTGCAACGTCTCCTGTCGTTTGCCACCAAGGCACTCAACTTGGTCAATCAAGGGAAGCCAGACCAACCCCCAACTGGAGGCCCCTACCTGCTGACTATTAGAGCAAACACTCCCATATGAAGCTCCCATGCCCCGGCAGCCACACAAACCCCGTTGAGACAAACTGACAACCCAGTGAGCGTCCCAGCAAGGTGAGCCGCCGAGATTACCAGCAGCCGCGACTCCACCCCAAAGAGGAGAGCCTCTGCTGCCACTACCATGGCTGCATCACCTGCGCCGCCCCGACAGTTAACCGAAGCCACCATGGCCGCAGTGTCCGTGCACTGCGACCGTTCACCAGTGCCTCGCACGCTAGCCGTTCCAGCGCCACTGCGCACAGCGCCCGACAGCCGCTAGACTAGCGGACAACCCGGACACCCCAAGCAAGTTAAGTGAGCAAATTTCCGGAAGGAGTCGCCCCAGCCGGCTAGACTCACATCTGTCAACTCTGGGAGCTACTGTGTCTGACCCAGAGGCAGACCCGCTGGTCACCCATCCGGACAGAGCCCCCCACTGCTGACTCCGCCTGCCCAGGGACGTATAGGAAGGCCGGATGTTCAGCAATCATGCTGTGACGGACTCCTAAGTACCTATGCCATTAGACCATGGCAGATAAAGCAAGTATTATGAGTATCATGGCTTATTTTATTGTAATTAGACATTTTTCGTCGTTTTTAGGTTGTTTTTTTTTTTTAAGTCAAGTCAATCTATTATACAGCATCAAGCTCCTCGTAGTAAAAAGAGGAAATACTGCAATGCAGATTTGTAAGGCTAGCATAATGCCTTCGGGAATCTTATCCGGGGAATAGCAGTCCTGATTCGTCTTAACGCCAGACAACTGAGATGATCGGGCATCTTTGTTTTTTTGTGTGTTTTTTTTAAATTGAACTTAAACTAATCGCCTAGCCCGGAAACGATGATGTCGGTTATCGAAGAATGTAACTGTTTCCCTTTTTTTTTTTTTGTTTCTTTTTACGTTGTCCATTAGATACCGTGTGTGTAGCTCACGGTACCGAAGCCCAAGGACTGCCTCCTCCTGCCGAAGCCCTACCAATTTAAACATGTTAGTGATGTTATGTAGTATCTCTGATATACCGCCCTCTCCAGATCAGTGTGGTTTACCCACTACAAAATTTGCGCCCTGCAGGCTGACCAAATGCCTTCCTTCGCGTGAGTGCGTGTTTGTTTTTTTTTTTGGAAGCACCTACCAGAAGGAGCTAAGATTCTGGGAGCCTCACAGCTATGGTATCTCAAGACCGCTCTAAAAGGGCAGGGCGCAATAAGTTGAATACGATGTTGACATTAACTCCTTCAAACCTGCAGCACAGGTGTCAACTCCAAAACATGACCCGAGGTCCAGAGCACCACCTTGGCACCTTCGAGTTGTCAACTGCAGTTCTTAACCAGCCTGCTGAGCACCCACCGACCACGAGACTGCTAAGTCTAATCACATAATGCAATAAGGCCAGCCTTTCGCACACCAGATTTCCAAGGCAAACTGTTATGCTCAAACATGTAACCCCAAAGAAACACAAACCACTTGTACAACAAGAATAGGGAAAACATCTCCATAATCCAATTGTGATGGGAATTGTGCCGATCCAGCATTGGCCACACGAATAGGAACCAGCGTGGACTACCAAGGACACAGCAATCGGCCAAAGGCATGCAAGACCCAAATTTCTTTAAACTCGCAAAACTGCAAAATGTCGATGTACAAGCCGCTGAAAGTTGGAACCGAAAGGGGAAATTTGAGAAGAAATGAACAAACTCCGAACTAACGGCAGCACGTCTAAAAAGCTAGGATGAAGCCCTCATCAAGCCGAACTCGTGCATGGCATAGCGAACCCCAAGAGTGGGAGAGCCTCTTGTCCTAAAACCAAATTTCAACCGCTCAGAGCGAACGCAAGCGCATGTGCGTCCCCTAAGCATACTGAAGTATCACCGAGGTGACTTTTTCCCTCCGGACTAACGCCGAGGATGGGGTAAAAGAATAAGGAAAATAAATAAGGTACTAAGTATAATTCAGCAGAGCAGCCAGGTAAAGTGGTTGACCAAAGGAATAACCTGGAGACCCCATGACCTAGAGACCCCTGTCTCTGGATGGAACATTGTTTAGGTTCTACTCTCGGAGTCCACCCGTGCCTGCCTAGGCCGCAATGGGAACTGACCGCAGATTGCCTGGTAGCGTCCCGGAATGACTTCTAGCTTGCAGTTTAGGAAAAGCCCATACTAGATGCGGCTATGAAACCTAACAGAGGCCTGGCGAGGGGGAGAGCGATGGGAACACTCTGGACTTCGAGATGTGGTACAGACTGCATGCAGACTGCGCCGCAGGCACAGCAGCTTTAGAATGCCTGCGTGTAGTGACGGTTAAACACCAAGGTCCAACACACTTTCGTACACCCACAAAGAAGTAGGAAAACTGCACAAACATGCAACCAAAGAAATGAGCAATGTCCCAAAACCAAAGCAACTGGTAGACTGCTGCACCAACAACCCTTCCGAGCGGTAAGATACCAAAGTCGTTCTATCACTTTAACCCATCTCTGCCATTACCCCTCTCCAGCCGGATGATCCGCACCACATCAGGCTGTCACAGGAGACAGAGAAGACCTGTCATATGTCTAAATAGAGAGATCTGGCTAAATTTATCCAGTTTGCAATGAGCACCATCATCTCCAACTAAAATTGCACACTGACCCCTTGGAGCGTAGCACAACTTCGGAAGGGACAGATTTCAGGGTACCCACCGTGGGACCGGGGTGCTTTGAAAACCGGTGAGAAAGTATTGCAGTTGACAAGAGCTAAAGCGAAACAAATCAAAATAAAGAAAATAAATAGAACTGATAAAAAGACGTTAGCGTCAGCCCTGGAAGGGCACGCTTGCCGTGGCGTCAGGGCAAACCGCCATGATGGAGCTGGCGTGAGGCCAAGCCACATGACCCTAAAGGTAAAAAACGCGGGAATCCACAACCGCGCGCCCCACGGGAATGACCGCTGAAGCGAAAGTGAGGGAAGCGCGCAGGCCTACCCGCGGCATACCGGAGCACTCACCTTCTCCACTGCGCCCCCCAGTACGCCGGTCCAAACGAGAGCCCTGCGATCCGCGACACTGGCATAAGTAGCGGTCATGGAGAGGGCCCTTCGCGCTGAACTGCTCTGCCAGAACACCATGAGGCAAAGAGCCATTCAGGAGCTGATGATAGCTCGCGCAGCGCATTCCGCTGTGTCCCCAAACAGCCTGCAAATGATATTATCTTTCAGCTGTCCATACATAAGTCCTGCGATCCGCGTCGCTACTCAGCCAGGAAAGTGAGCAGCGAACGTGGAGAGGGTTTTCGGCCTGAACTGCTCTGCCCGACTCATTAAGCAGAGAGAAACTGGGAAGCCGAAGCCATCTCCCCTCCGTATGTTCCAGGAGGGGAGAACAGCATGGGACATCGGACTAAGGCGAACAAGAGAGCAAAGAAGCTGGACCGAGTCCTTTCAACACTATTTATACATGTAACCTGGGACAGAAGCAAAATAAGAGAAGTTATAGGGAATCAAAAATAAACCAGAAAAAAATTGAAACCCCTAACACTATCTAGCCTAACTGCGCTCCTTATCTATTATACTAGTGAGCCCAGCATCTAGGCTCACTACATCCTCCTGCTGCAAGGAGACTGGACACACACTGGGGGATGATGGGAGAAGACCAGCAAGATATACCCGGTGATGTTACAAGTTTGACTTGTCCAGTCTCCATGCTGCAGGAGGTGGTGCACTACCCAGTGGTGGAGGACTGAACTGTAGGACCGATAAGGAACAGTATCACACCAACTTAACGACAGACACAACCTACTAGACCCCCAGCAACAAAGGTTTTGCCCGCATCACAAAGTGGAAACATTACTAATCACCTTGATAAATACACTAACTCAAATATGCAGCGAGCCAATCAAGGTTTCCTATTAATCTTATTTGACCTCTCCTCATCCTTTGACACTGTAAATCACCAAATACTCATGCAATGTCTCCGTACCAATGGAATCAAAAGGTATTGTACTCAAATGGTTCACATTCTACCTCATTGATGGACACCAACAGATAAAGATAGGAAAGACCACCACCACACCATACAAGCAAACACAAGGAGTCCCGCAAGGATCCACCCTCTCCACAATACTCTTCAACCTCTACCTGCGACCTCTCTGCACAATCATAAGATCACATGTTTATGCTGATGATATTATGATATATGGACTAATTAACATAGACCAACCCATTCTATCCACCCACCAAGAATGCTTCAAATTAGTAACCAACTGGCTAAGTGGCAACAACCTGCAAATTAACTACAACACGATGGAAGCCCTCTATATAATGAAGGATACCAATTTGTCCCCCACCCCCTCTACAATAACACTAAACACTACAATTAAAACCAAGACTGAGGTCAGATACCTTGGAATCACCCTCAAACATCTGACATTCAAAACCCACATAAATAAAAATCACACGAGCAGATTACTACAAAGCAGAAGGACACTCCAGCACCTCCGACCACTCCTCGAATCAGAAAAATTCCATACTGTACTACAAGCCTCAATAATACTGCACCTGGATTACTGCAATGACATCTTCCAAGGACTACTACAATCCACACTACTACCACTGCAAACACGCCACTCAGCAGCCAGAGAACCCTACAAGCAGCAGCAAGAAAAGATCACATTACCCCAAGACTCAAACAGCTCCACTGGCTCCCACTACAGAGCCGCATAACATACAAAACCATAGGCACATAAAATATGCCATACTGGGTCAGACCAAGGTCCATCAAGCCCAGTATCCCGTTTCCAACAGTGGCCAATCTAGGTCATACGTACCTAGCAGTTTCCCCAAAAGACACAGGTTCCACAATGCTTGTACTGGGTCAAGCCTTGATATCCTGGGTCCCTTCTGGTTTATGGACCTTCCCTCCAGGAACTTGTCCAAACCTTTTTTAAACCCAGCTACACTAACAGTCTTTACGACATCCTCCAGTAATAAAATTCCAGAGTTTGATTACACATTGAGTGAAAACATATTTTCTTTTATTAGTCTTAAATAGTTTACCCTGTAGCTTCATTGCATGTCCCCTAGTCTTTCTATATTCTGATAACGTAAACAATTGGTCTACGTTTACCCGTTCCACTCCGTTCATTAATTTATAGGACTTCTATCATATCTCCCCTTAGCCGTCTCTTTTCCAGGTTAAAGAGCCCTAACCCTTTTAGCCTTTCTTCATAGAAGTATCCTTCCATCCCCTTTACCATTTTGGTGGCTCTTCTCTGAACCTTTTCTAATAACGCTATATCCTTTTTAAGATACGGTGACCAGAATAGCACACAATATTCAAGGTGCTGTCTCACCATGGAACAATATAGAGGCATTATAATATCTTTTGTTTTAATTTTCCATTCCTTTCCTTATGATACCTAGCATTCTATTTGCTCTCTTGGCCGCCGCTGCACACTGGGCCGAGGGTTTTAACATGTTTTCCACAATGACGCCTAAATCTTTTTCCTGGGTGGTGGTTCCTAATGTGGAACCTTGCATCGTGTAACCATAGTTTGGGTTGTTCTTCCCTAGGTGAATAACTTTGCACTTGTCCACATTAAATTTCATCTGACATCATGCTAACTCACAAAGCAATCCACTCAGATCCCCACCTCCACCCCCACCCCCACACCTCCGCATTCTTCAGCCCTCCCAACCACACAGATGTAGACGTACCTCTGCAAGAACACCCGCATCTTCCACATCAGAACCAAACGCAAGCCTGTAAAAGAGCCTTCAAACTATATACACCCTCCTCATGGAACAGGCTACCAGACCAGCTCAGAAACAACCCTGACCTCAAAACATTCAGAAAGCATTCAAAGGCTCACCTGTTCACAAAACACTTCAAACCAAGCGCATTACCCCCCTCCCCCCTCAGAACATATCATGATGCATACCACTATAATTGAAACATAGAAACATGACAGAAAAAGACCACATGGCCTATCTAGTCTGTCCTTTCATATCAACAACTACAACAGTCCACTTTTTACCTTTAGAGATCCTCTGTGTTGGTCCCATGCTTTTTTGAATTCAGTTACTGTCCTCATCTCTACCACCTCCACTGGGAGACTATTCCATGGATCCACTACTCTTTCCATAAAGAAATATTTCCGCATATCACTCCTGAATCTATCTCCCTTCACCCTCATCCCATGTCCCCTCGTAGCAGAACTTGCTTTCAATTGAAAGAGGCTCTCTCCCTGAACATTTATGCCACGGAGGTATTTAAACATCTCAATCATATCACCTCTATCCCGCCTTTCTTCTAAGGTGTACATATTAAGATCCTTAAGTCTGTCCTCATATGCTTTATAATGAAGCCCACTAATCATTTTAGTAGCCACCCTCTGCACCGACTCCATCCTGTCCACATCCTTTTGAAGGTGCGGTCTCCAGAATTGCACACTATACTCCAAATGAGGTCGCACCAAAGACTTATACAGAGGCATTATCACCTCCTTTTTTCTGCTAGCCATTCCTCTCCGTATGCACCCAAGCATCCTTCTAGCTTTTGCTGTCACCCTTTCTACCTGTTTAGCTACTTTAAGATCATCAGACACAACCACACCTAGGTCCCGCTCTTCTTTAGTGGACAAAAGTACTTCACCTCCTATACTGTATTGCTCCCTTGGATTGCTGCAGCCCAAATGCATGACCTTACATTTTTTAACATTAAATCCCAGCTGCCAAATTCTAGACCATTCTTCAAGCTTAGCTAGATCCCTCCTCATGTTATCTACACCTTCCTGGGTGTCTACTCTATTGCAGATTTTGGTATCATCCACAAAGAGGCAAACCTTACCCGACAGCCCTTCCGCTATATCACTAACAAAGATGTTAAAAAGAATCGGACCAAGGACAGATCCCTGGGGCACACCACTGATAACATTCTTCTCCTCAGAGTGAGCTCCATTTACTTGTACTCTTTGTCGCCTCCCACCCAACCAATTTCTAACCCAAGCAGTAACTTTATGGTCCATCCCTAGGGTGCTCAGTTTGTTTATAAGTCGCCTGTGAGGAACAGTGTCAAAGGCTTTACTGAAATCTAAATACACCACATCTAGAGCTCTCCCTCGGTCCAACTCCCTGGTCACCCAGTCAAAGAAATCAATCAGATTTGTCTGACAAGACCTGCCTCTGGTGAATCCATGCTGCCTCGGATCCTGTAATCCGCTGGACTCCAGAAACCTCACTTTCAGCAGGGTTTCCAATAATTTACTCACCACCGAAGTTAAACTAAAATAATGTATTTTGCATCTGTTCCATGTAAACTGCCTCTATCCAGTGAAATGTGGTATATAAAAATACAGCTAAATAAATAAATAAATGTTAGGGGCACTGGCCCCCAGACAGCATTTTGATGGTATCAAGGGCTTTCCCCAATGCCTGGATCATCTGAGGGGATGTTTGACACATTCCCTCAGATGACCCCATTTCTCTTGGAGAGCATGCCAAATTTACGCTGATTGCTGTGTGCATGTCTTTGGCTTGCTCCCCAGTTTAACACTGACATTTGCGTCACAATTTAAAATGTGACAAATTTGCATATGCACCCCTTTCTGCATGCTGCATACAGACGTACATATTTAATAGCATGCAACTTCAGAGCCGGCTTTCTGTATCAGCCTGTTAGTGCACACATAGGACCGCTCACCAACTAGGAGAAAACAATACCTGTAAAACTGTGCAAAAGACTAGATAGCCCTCATCACCCTGCTGGACTGCTGTCTGCATCTTGGATTTAAAGATTTCTTTTAGATATTTAAAGTTGTTAAGTTATATAAAAGGTGCTAGGGGAATATGTTCCCCTCAAGGTGAACTACAATGATTTGATTAATCTACTCCTAAGGCCTATTAACCTGCTGATGAAGATAATCTGTTAAACCTGAAATTGAGTAAAATCACCCCTTTCCCTTAACTAGTTTAGGAGGCTATAAATCAAGGATTATGCCTGGCGTAAGTGGGAGGGAGGGATGACCTATTTATATCTGTGCTAAGGAAATCTCTTAATTTCCTGGGTGATCTACACTGCCCTTGGTTTGATAAAAAGAGCCTTTCAAGTTGCCCCTTTGATCTGTCACTTGACTTTAACACCTATTTAAAACTATTTCACAGTTCTCTTGCCTCCTAACTGAAAGGCCTCTTTGTAAAAGGTCCATAGAAGAGAGGTCACGTGATGCGGTGAGGGAAGCAGTCGGGTACTGCTTGCGCTCCGGTCTCCTTCAGCCTAACCGGGCATTTATTGCCGTTTAAAGAGCCGGAATCAAGTTATCAGCACTGCTAACCTATTCATAATACCGATCTCTGGCCGAAACTGCTTGGGGATCTCGCGGAAAGGATGGCTGCCGCTGCAAAAGCAACTAGGAGGGAGAAGGATCGTGGCACACCGGCGCCTAAAATGGCTGAAGCTGTGACCATGCCGAGATCGCCGACATCACCAGCCTTCTTAGAGGAGGTCTCCGCAGCAGTGGCAGAGGCACTATCCACGCAATTTACAGCATTACACGGAAAAATGGATACCCTGCAAGAATTGGTGGGTGCCCTGGGAAACCGACTCCAGGATGCGGAAGATCGTATCGGGAAGGCCAAAGATGGCCTGGAGACCCTAACTCAAACTGTGCAGACGCTGCAAGCTCAACTCCAAGCACATGAGCTCAAAATGGACGATCTGGAAAATCGCTCCAGGCGGAATAACCTGCGAGTGATGGGCATCTCGGACTCAGTGGCAGATAAGGACCTTAAACACTACTTGGAGTCCCTGCTCCCCCAGCTCTTTCCGAGTCTCGAAGACCAGGGTAAACTGATCATTGAGAGAGCGCATCGAGTGGGAGGTAGGCAAGTGCGGGACTCTCGGCCGCGAGTGGTGCTTGCAAAATTCTTACAGTACCCTCAAAAGGAAGCTATATTGCAGGCTGCTAGGCGGCAGGGTGAGATCCTGCATGAGAACCTGAAGCTCCGCTTTGCTCAGGATTACTCGGCAGCAGTTAGCCAGCAGCGGAGAGCCTATGCTCCACTCTGCCAAAAATTGATCAGTGTGCACGCTAAATTCTCCGTGCAGTACCCTGCGAAGCTGCACGTGTTCCATGAGGGGACCCACCACATCTTTAATTCCGCAGCGGAAGCAGGCCCCTACGTCAAAGGCCTTGGTGGAGAGGAGCGACACTCATTGCCTCGAACCTGAACTGTTCTGCAACTTCATTCTTTCTTCTGCTTTGCCGGCGGTGAGCGGGGTGTCTCATACCAGCCGCGACCCTTAGGGCCTTCTGCCCCTTCATGACCTGCTGGGAATGTGTGTCCGACCACGTGGCCTTTCTCCGGGTGACATTTGTGGCGGAGTGCTGGCATTCTGCAGGCGTCGTGAACCTTTACTGCCGGCGGATCCCAGTCTGCCGCCTGGAGTGCGCCCGACTGCGGAAGGCGTTAAGCTGCAGTTCGGGTGGACAGCGTAGTCCCCGGAGCGGACATTTGCCTGCTAAGTTGGAGTACTGTGTTCTCTCTGAAGTGCTTTTTCTTTGTTCGGTTATAGTTTAGGTGGTCCTGCTTTACTGTTGCTGTATGGGGGTTTTCTTTTACTCTTTGTCTCCTTCCTTGGCCTTGGGATTGTACTCGTTCCGGGATGCAGGATGGGGGGGGGGGGGGGAGCTCACACTTGGGGGGCTTTCTGTGCATACTTTTGTATCTCTTATATTTTATATAACTTTCCCTGTGCTTGAAGTTGGGCTGTTTGTGCTCCTTGATTGTGCATTATACCCCGGGGGCTGGGTTGCTGGGATTGACTACCTAATAGTATTGTGTATTGTTAATAATAGTGGTGCGACCTTGAGAGCAGTAGTTGAGTACCTAAGTACAGAGGCTGGAGGAGACCATACGCACTCACTGATCTCCAGGTGTGGTTTCTACTCTACCTCGTCGAGGGAGAGTAGAAGATACTGAGATTGAGGGAGGTGGGAGGGGGGGAGTTGGGGGGGGGGGAGTTGGGGAGGGGTTGGGGGGGGACAGGGGGGGGGACTCCGGGATTACATCACGCCCATGACCAGGCATACTTGCCCTTGAAGGGATACGAACAGGTACACACGGGGGAGCCTCAGGCTGGGGGGGCACCCTCGAAGTTCTTGAGCGGGTTCAGAAATGCTAAGCTGCAAATTTTTAATGCCTCTTAAGATAGTATCCTGGAATGTATGCGGCCTGGGTAGCCCGATCAAACGCTCTAAAGTTCTGCAAGCCTTGGCTAGGCGGAAGGTGGACATTGCTATGCTTCAGGAGACCCACCAGACGGCAGAGGAGCACCGTAAGCTGTGTAGAGAGTGGGTGGGGCAGGTATGGGGTTCCCCCGCCTTAGGGAAGAAGGGGGGAGTAGTACTTTTGATACATAAGCGAATACGCCTGGAGGTTGAGCGAGAACTTGGCGACTCCGCGGGTAGATTTATTATTTTGCAGGGGAAGTTGGAGGGGCAACCTGTTATTTTAGGCAATTTATATTGCCCGAATGTTTTGGACCTGAACTTCTATTCCCGTTTAGCATCTAAGGTAGAGACACTGCCAGAGCTCCCTTTAATCCTGGGAGGAGATTTCAATGGGGTTATGGATGTGGCGCTCGATACGTCGCGTGGAGGGGGGACTCGGGATAGACTGCAGTCGACTCGCGCGTTGTTAGGGCTTGGTTCCCGACTGGGGTTGGTGGACCCCTGGAGGTTATTACACCCCACGGAAAAGGACTATACACATCAATCTCGGGCACACGGTTCTAGTGCGCGTATTGACTACTTGTTGATTTCTACGGGATTGTTTGCGAAAGTCCAAGATGCACAGATAGGGCCCATAGAGATATCGGATCACGCGCTTATATGGCTGGAGCTCCATTGGACCGGGACTACCCCCCGGACCTCGTGCTGGCGATTTCCCCTGGAGCTCTATGGGGATCTGTCATTTCGTTCCTTTCTTCAGCAGCGATGGCGGGACTTTGAGGCTGATCACCGTATCCATCAGGGGGACCCTGAGTTGGTTTGGGAGACGGCAAAAGTTGTTCTGCGCGGGGATATTATTGGCTATCTGGCTCGGAAGCGCAGATTGCTAGCGGAACGTATCATTCGCTTGGAAAAAATGGTTACGAAACTGCGGCGCCAATGGGCACACACTCCCTCGCCGGGGCTCAAACGGCGGGTGTGGGAAAGTCAGACGGAGCTTAATGAACTTTTACACCAACGCGCCAAGAAGTCTGTGTTGTATTACCGTTATCAGCTCTACCGTCATGGTGATCGACCGGGGAAGTTGCTGGCTCGTTGTCTCCGTGGCCCTCGGGGCTCGCGCTTGGTGCCCACGCTTAGGGATGACCAAGGGATGCTCCACCGGGGGAGCCCAGCTATAGCGCACATTTTTCGGTCCTTTTTTCAGCAGTTGTTCACAGCGGAGTCACCCTCCTCGCCGCAGATGATAGACTATTTGGAGCAATTAGAGTTGCCTCAATTGTCGGAGGGGCAAAAGGCACAGTTGGATCTGCCAATTACCGTGGCAGAGATGCAAGCGGCCATCTCTAAGGCTAGCTGTTACAAATCCCCTGGAGTCGATGGGCTTGGTGCTGAATTTTATAAGATCCTAAATGAGCTCCTTTCCCCTACTTTAGTCGCGGTGCATAACTGGCGAGCGCAGCAGGGGTACTTTCACTGGGGGAGTAACCATGCCCATATTGTACTCATTCCGAAACCTGCCAAAGACCCCCTGCAGGCAGCGTCCTATCGTCCCATCTCGCTGCTTAACTTTGACCTTAAGTTACTGGCTAAAATTATGGCTGATCGCCTGGCGGGATATCTGGGGCAGCTATTGCATGAATCTCAAGTAGGATTTGTCAAGGACCGCTACGCCGTACGGAATTTGAGTTAAAATTCTCACCTCCTTGGAGTGGGTCTGGCACAAACATTTGCCGTCCCTATTAATTAGCTTCGACGCGGAAAAAGCTTTTGACCGGGTTGACTGGCAATATCTGATGTTTCTCCTTCCGCGATATGGCATAGGGCCGGGGTTCTGTAAAATGGTTGCAAGTTTATATGCGGATCCGACGGCCGCGATTATGTGTAATGGGGTACTGTCCGAAACCTTTTCGTTGCAGCGTGGGACCCGTCAGGGGTGCCCCTTATCTCCACTCCTTTTTGTCTTGGCACTGGACCCCCCCCCCCTTCTGCGAAAGGTGGCAGGGTCTCGCGAGATACGTGGGGTACGTATCGGGACTTACGACTTTCGGATTTCCGCCTTTGCAGATGACCTTTTGGTCCATCTGCTATCGCCTGAGACATCGTTGCCCAATCTACTACGGGAATTCCGGATTTTCGGGCAGTTTGCAGGCTTTCGTATTAACGAAGAAAAGTCCGAAGTCTTGGACGTCTCAGGGCAGCTGCGGGGTACCTGGCTAGGGGAGTTCCCTTTAAAATGGGCAGACAATCATTTTGTGTATCTGGGGATCTTACTGCCCCGTCGGCCTTCCCAACTTTATGGGAGTAATCTACACCGGATGATGACTAAAGTAAGTGCCCAGCTGCATGCTTGGCGGGCCCTTCCCCTGTCTTTATCAGGGAGGATTGCAGCGATTAAAATGGTCATTCTGCCGCGCTTATTGTACTGGATGCAGATTCTCCCGGTTTGGCTGCTCCAACGGGATATTCGGCGTTTTGAAGCGGAGTTCCGGAGGTTTCTCTGGGGCGGCGCGAAAGCGCGTATCCCTTATAGTCGATTGGTGGGAAGTGGGAAGTGTGGGGGTTGGGGGCTCCCTGATCTGGGGGCCTATGCCTTGGCCTGCCAAGCCCGACATCTGGGGGATTGGCTTGGTACAACTGAACTTTATACGCCTAGGACTTTGGAGGAGGCTTATGTTGCTCCCCACTCTCTTCAGGCCATACTACACTTGCGCGACCGGGTGCTACCCCCTCATCTGGCTGAAAGTGTTTTATTGACGCCGGTGCGGCGGACGTGGCGACAGCTTAATCTATACTGGGGGCGTAATTGGCAGGTCTCCAGTTGGTTACCGGTGCGGGGTAATGTTTCCTTTACTCCAGGTACTGAAGGGGCATTGTTTCGTTCATGGGAGGAAAAGGGCTTACGCAACTTGGGGCATGTGGTTGATTCCGCTGGGAAACCCAAATCCTTTCAGTTCCTATGCCAAGAATATGATTTGGGGCAGAGGCAGGCGTATGCGTATCTGCAGATTGCCCACTATGTTGGTTCCCTCCCGGGGTCAGAGCTCCATGCAGATCGGTCTGCACAGATCTTGGAATTTTTCGACCTTGGGGGGGGGAAGAGAAACCTTCCGTGCGGGCCTTTCGGATCAGGCTGGAACAATATCAACATCGCCCGGACTTCCGTGATGTCGAGCAGGCTTGGGGGGCGGAGATGGGGCGGGAGATTCCTCCGGGAACAGTTCTTGTTGCTCTTCGCTGAACTGGGACCCTGGCTGAGGGTGCCCGTTGGAGAGAAGTGCAAGCTAAATGTGTCACAAGGGTTCATTTCTCCCCGCGCAGGGCCTTCCGCTGTCACTTGAATACAGATGGGAGCTGCCCCCGGTGTGCGGAGCCACGGGCAACCTTATTACACATGTGGTGGGGTTGTCGGTTGATCCGCCCAAATTGGAGGCGCATTTGTGTCTTTATGGTGAGCCTTTTGGGGCAGCAGGTAACCTGGGATGCGACCCTGGTCACGTTAGATTTACTGAGTGGTACCTCTCCTCAAGGGAAATGGGGACGCAGTCTGGTGCGGAAGGCGTGTCTGGTGGGCAAGGGACCCCTCCTACGTCGGTGGCGGGAACGCAGCCCTCCCTCCTTTTGGGAGTGGCGAAATTCCTTTCACCAATTGATGCTCCTGGAGCGACGGGGCGCTAGGGCTAACCCCAAGCGATGGTCCGCCTTTCTATTGCTCTGGGACCCGTATATTTCCCAATTAAGTCCCCGGTGCCGTAATGCAGTCCTTCAACTGGGCAGCTAGTTCGTGTCCTTCGATATGAGTAGTTTCGTGGCAGGCTCATCCGGTCCTGTCGCGAGCTTGGCCTGTGCCTTGGTCATGGGTGTGATGTGGGGGGGGGGTTGGGGGAAGGGGTGTAATAATCTGAAAAATGTATCACCTTCACTGTTCCCTCCTGGGGATCAGAGTTCACCTCAGGAGGAATTTGTTGACTGTTATTCTATTTCTGTTTGTATTGGTGATTTAAATAAACTATAAAAAAAAAAAAAAAAGTCCATAGAAAACAATTTTTTCCTCTATATACTCAAAGAATATTTACCCTATTCTATTCTCTTGGTTAAGATATGCCCCAGCTGGCTGTAGTTTCACTGAAAGCTAGTTTGTTATAATAGCCCTAACTGACTTAATAAAATACTGAATTTTAAAATAGAGATTTTATTTTTTACCCCAAAAAAATTCCCTTTTCTCCAAGATTTAGAAAATGTCTCGGAGGTAAGTACTTACCAATGCAGATTTCTTCCCAGCAGTAGCAGCCCTCTTGGTAGTCCTTCAAGACTAAAGAACAGGTTGAAGAAGATGAATAGTGCTTGGACAAGCTGGTCAAACCAAAATATCCTGCTGCTATTGCCATTCTGAATGATGTTTTATGAGAATTGGCAGAGTTGTGTCGACTTCTTCATTGAAGCATGTTAAAAACAGTAGAGGTTTTCCCATTCACCAAAGCCAAAAATATGAAACTTCAAACAGACACAGTATTCTGGCCAAACTCTCCATTTTTTTAAGAGAAATTCAAAACTTAATAGCATTGCTTCCATCTCCAATTGAGACTACAGCTGTAGTTTTCTGGAACGAGTATATGATCATTTTGATAGCAGGTTGCCTGAAAAATGAGCTTAGAGAATGGTCCGTTTTTGACAAAGATTTCTTGTCAGCTTCACAAACTTGCAAGAATTTTACTTACGGAAAAGAGCAAGTTTAGTTATCATAACGTTCCAAACGTTCTTTGTCTTTATTTTTTAATTGGATTCTTCAGGCTGAACCCTCTTTCTCAATTAGTACTAGATGCCTGAAATATAATGCTAATCTCCAGAAATTGAGAGTTCATTGAACTGTTCCTGCTGCAAAATATGAAACCATGTCTTCAAAATTCTTCATTGCATCTGTCTTCTTTTTCTTGCTCCAGTTTAAGTCGACATACTGGTTATACAAATAGTCTGCAAAACTGCTTCCTGATTCTGACCTGTTGAGCAAAGTGGTAATATGTCCAATTTATTTAGCATTAGCACAAATAGTAAATTTGGACAGTGCTTATTCTTTCTGGAAGTAGCAGGGCAATCATATTTGAAAATGACCCTTAAAATTATCTGCTGCTGCTAGACTGCTGGTGCTAAGCTAATCAGACACATATTAGGGAGGGGATGGGGAAGGACAGGTAGATTGGTATGTGCGGCGAGAGAGGAGGGTAGGGAAGGGATTAGGGTACGGGATCAATCAAGGAGGATGCGTTGTGTGTATGGAGACAATTAAAGTATGTGCGTTACTGTGTGAGTGTATATCTGAGGGGTGTGCGTGCGTGCGCAAGCAATTAAATGTTAGCACCCAGACAAACAGTAAAATTTGGATAGTGCATATGCTTTTGGAATTGTGATAGCAGCATGCTGGCCTAGCCACCTCACCTGTGAAATGGCAATGATCATACTCGTAAATATCCTCTAAAATTATACTCTGCTTGTTGCAAGAGGAAAGGTGGCCCAAATGGGGGGGGGGGGGAAGAATGTTTGTGTGGTTAAAGGACGGAAGGGGTATGTGTATCTGCATGGAGGCAACTAAAGGATGCAGGATGTGTCTAGTCTTAAAGTTTAATATGCATCTTATATGCAACAATACCAATGTATTACTATTCAGAAAATAAACATTTAGTAATTTCTTCCTTAAACTGGCTCTTGTCTGGTTCATCATTGATAGCTTCTGCAACACTGTTACACACATGAATTTGGCTGGTGGAAATTTTTGCACAGGGACTGAAAATTTTGCACACACAGCCCATCAATCCTTAGAGGAAACACGGCAAGGGAAGTCTGCATCGGGCATCATGGGGGGCGGAAGCAAACATCCCCATGGTGCCGAAGCTTGAAAGTAAGCTCTGCAGGGCTGTTTATGGCTATTGCCATTGCTATCGGCCCCGAGAGGGATAGCAGCTGTGACAATGTGCGCCGCAGGGGGTGGCATGTATGGGATGAGGTTCGCCTAGGGCACCTCATCTCCTTGCACTAGCCCTACTGGAGAGAGGTCTTTAAGGTTAATAAGAGGAAACCAATTACACACAATATTCTGGTTCAGTTATAGCTTGTGTTGGGGAGGGTGACTACATCTGACTGAGGCATGCCTATTTCGTGCTGCTTTCTCAGTGGTGTTTTCTGAAGAACTGAAGCAAATTCAAGGTCTCAAGATAGAAGATCTGACAAGGTCAGATCTTTTCCTGGATCTTATGATAGAAGATCAGGTGCTCTGATCAAGGCCGGAGGAGAGACACTGCAGCTGTGAAAGGTTTAGGTGGTTACTTGTCTGGTCGCTAATGTCTTGTTTTTCTTAGATAAGCAACCAGCTTGGGGGAGGGGGGGGGGAGGTAGCCAGCTTTTGATGCATTAGGACATTACACCATTAATATGTTTTCAATTTGCAATGTTCGTAAAGGCAGCCCTAGGGAGACCACGTGGTGCAGTGAGCCAGGTGGTTGCAGTTCACCGGGCTCCGGAACACCCCACCGCAAATGTAAGGAAAAAACGGCGAACCGCTTATTAATTTTTCATTCGCTCACTCGAGGACGTTGGGCAGAGTGGGGCAGAAAGCGATGAGGTTAGTGCAGGCTTTTGTAACCCCGATGGCAGCCAAAGTGGGGAAGAAAGAAAAGCCTCATGGGATGGAGTCCAAGATGGCACCGTCTGCCCCTGCTAGCCCAAACAACGGACAACTTGCTGGCATTGTGGAGGAGGTAACCAGCGTGGTTGTGGCAGCTCTGGAGGGGTGATTTCAAGCCCTCTGAGCAATTCTCACAAGTAGGGCAGGCAGTGATGGAATTTGGCCTGAGAGTATCTCAGCTAGAACAGCGGGTTGAGGTGGTGGAAGGGGAGCAGCACATCCAGGTCCAAGCAAGGATGGTGGAGAAATTAAAGGCCTATGCAGACAAGATAGATGATTTGGAGAATAGGAGTAGAAGGAAAAACCTCTGAATTGTGGAGATCCCTGAATCTGTTAAGGAATCTGAACTGCGAGGATACTTGGAGACATGGTTGTCTTCCCACTTTTCTTTGGAGGCATTAGCAGGCCCACTGGTCATTGAAAGAGCGCATCGGCTGGGACAAAAACGAGAGGGCATGGGTCAGCCTCGAGTGGTTATTGCACGATTCTTGAATTATGCCCAAAAGAAGATGGTACTGAGAACAGCAAGAACCAAGAGAAGCCAAACACCGGACCTGCAGAAAATCTTAGTTTTTCAAGATTATTCGGCTCAAGTAAACCAACGGAGGCGGGAATTTGCTGGGGTATGTGCTATGCTTATCAATAAGAACATACATTTTGCTCTCATGCACCCTGCAAGGTCGACGGTGGAGTACCAGGGTAAACAGCATATCTAACACAGTAGCAGTGGCACAGACCTTCTTGGTGAGTTTGTCAGAGAGATGAGACATCAGTCAATGAATATGGAAACTACAGGTGGACCTACGACTTTGATGGCGGGTGCTGGGCAGGCTGGTCATGAGCTAGTGAACTTAGCAATGCAGACCTGAGGACAGATCTGATTCTGCAGAACTTTGCTCATGTGTTTGTTCAGCTTTTCCTTTTCTTTTTGGATATGTCGCTTGGACCAGAGGATGCCACCCTGTTGTCATTTGAGAGACAGACCTAAGGAAATTGATGAAAGGAGTGTGGTTGTACCTTGCTGAGCGATTGGAATGCTGCTTGGTTTCGAACAGAAAGGTGCATAATATTCGGCAACCAGTGTCCTGATGTGGAAGAGGCTAGAGATCTGGACATGTGTGGGCTGTTTTCTCCCCCCCCCCTTCATTATGTATATATATTGTGACACAGCAGACGGTACAGAGCCCATGGAGTTAGGGGAAAGTAAGGAACTTACCTCAGAATCAGCTGGGCAGCAGACAAACTCAGCTCATGTAGAATTAGCTGAGCAGCAAACAAACTCAGCACAAGAAAAGCAAAAAGGCATTAGAGTAATATGTCCTTGCACTAGTCCTGACGTAGCTAGAAGCAGGAAGGCTAATCAGGAACACCTGTTCTCAGAAACCCACGCAGCATGCAAAGAGAACAAGGATAAAAGCTGCAGGGTAGAACCAGGGAAGGCCAGTAGGGGCAGCGACCTGGGAGGACTAAGCCAGCATCCAGTGAACACACGTCATGCTGGAGGAAATCCACTGACGGAAGGAAGCAGTAGGTGTGGCAGCAGAGCAGGAAACAGCCAGCATCGTGCCCAGGACCCTGCTAGGATTCCTGGTAGTTGGAGAGCCCAGGAGAGAGCTGCCAGAAGCCCAGATATAAGAGACAGAACCACAGCTAAGAGGTGGGAACCTAGCTTTGCTAAAGAAAAGGCAAGAAGTTCTGTTTGGTTTGAAAGGCAAGGGCGTGGCACCAGAAGTAACTTTGACACTGAAAGTTACACAGTAATTCCACCAGCGTGGAGAAGAAGGGAAAGCCAGAAGGAAGCTTTTAATATACCAGGCATTCAGAGCCCTGGATTTAAAGAGCCCTTTCTAGAAAAGCTAGCCCATGACTCACAGGAGAGTTTTAAGGAAGACAGCAGCTGTGAAGAGTAGTGTGACCCATATGCAATCGTAAGTGACTCTGAGTTAATGCAGTGGGAGAACAGCAGCTATAATTCTGACCCTGTGCCCATGGATTGTACAATTTGTTTATCTGACGATATTGTATCTTTATGATGAACGTGTGCAAAGCAGCCAGCTGATGGTACCTAAAGGAAAGAAGATATTTTTCTGTGCGACAGTTCTTTTGTTTCATATTGTTTGTTGTATCCCAGGAATATCCCCTCAGGCAGGGAATAAAGCCCTAATATTATTTTTGCCTTACCACTTGACTACAAGACTCTTTTTTCCAAGGCAACTTAAATCTTAACACCCTAGGCAGCCGCCTAATAGGGTTATATGAGGTAGCTATCACTCACTATCTCTCACAATATATATATTTTTTTTTATTTTTCTACATGGGAGACTATGAACTTTGACTGGGTCATTGAGGATCTGCTGTTAATGTTGATTGAACCGGTTTTATTTTATAGAAGGGTGTTATAAAGGAAAGTAGACTGTGTTGGTACCTTGGGTTGGGGGGGAGAGGTGGGAAAGTTTTAATTGGTTAATGAATGGTTTGGGGGATGGGGGGTTGGGTACGGGGAGGGAGGACATTGCTGCAAAGATCTTAGTTATGAGAGATAAGGAGATTTTTTTTTGTTAATTAATTTGGGTATTCACATAGTGGGGAAGGCATCTAGGAGGGATGGATTGATGGGGGAGGGAAGGGGGAGGGGCAGATCTTTGAGATGCAGTAGGGGGGATGCAATAGTGATGGATAGGATGGGGGTTTGGTCTGGTCATGTTGTCAATGGTGTATGGGGACATCCACCACCCTCTAAGATTTATTTGCAATTAGGGCACTGCACCATGATGGGATCTTTTAGAGCTTTGGGGGGGGGGGAGTAGTGGCGTGGGTAAAGAGGGGGAAGTGAGACTGTATTGGGGGGAGACACGGAAGCAGGGACTTTGTAAAGGTGGGTCTGAAATGCATCATTGATGGTCAGAAGGAAGGGCCCTCAGGAAGGGGGGCAAGATGTAGAGATAGGATTTAAAAAGGGGGAAGGGAAGGGAAGGGGTAGTCAAGAGCAGCAAGAGAAGGGGGAAAGGGGGAATGTAGAGAGGGGGCAGGGGGAGGGGTAGTAAGATAGGGCTATGGGGGTGGGGAGGGGTAGTAAGGGGGGATGAGGTAGTCTAGAAAGGGAGAAGGGGTATGCTACTGGAATTAGTAGGGAGTGGGGACTTTGGGGGGAGGGTGGGGTAGTTGGAAAGGTATTTTGGAGGTCTGCCTGGTTGGGAGGCTTGGTGAGGTAAAGGGGAGCCCTGGGCTGGGGGGGGGGGCTGTCCTTTTGGTGGTTTACTGGGGGTAACACGTAGCGAATATGATTATGGGTAGGTGACAATGGGCACACGTTTGAGATTTGCATCGTGGAACGTCTGTGGATTGGGGAATCCTATAAAAGAGACAAAGTATTGAAGGCCCTTCGTGATCGGCGGGTGGAAGTAGCTTTCTTACAAGAAACACATCATACGGTGACAGAACACCGTAAGCTCCGGAGGTGGTGGGTAGGTGGAGTGTATGGGGCATCATCAAGTGGGAAGAAGGCAGGAGTAGCCATTTTAGTCCATAAAAAAAGCGGGTTTTATAATGATAGGAAATACTGAGGACCTGGAGGGCAGATATGTCTTGGTTATTGGGGAGTTATATGGACAAAGTATAGCACTGATGAATATATATGCACCAAATGTGTATGAGGCACGCTTCTGCACTAGGATTAATAAATGCTTGGAAGAGGTGGGGAGAATTCCTTTAATCCTTGGAGTGGACTTTAATTGTGTGATGGAGGAGAGCGTGGATAGGTCACGGCAGAGTGGTAGAGTCCGGGACCGCAGAGCACAGTGGGTGAGAGGGCTCTGTGAGGGATACGATTTAATTTTAATTAATTAATTTATTTATTTGAAAACTTTTATATACCGCTACTTCCCAGGATCAGTGGCGGTTTACAGAGAACAAGGGTAAAAGTACATGGAACATTATGCAATATTGTTTATACTGTTCTCTGCATATAGACGCAAAGTAATTATTTACAGCTCATAACAGAAACCTTTGACTATTTATGCAAAGTAGTTATTTACAAATTATAACAAAAGTTTTTAAATATTTACAAATTGCAACATATACAACCCGTGACATCATCAGCTTTGGATAGTGTTAAATTGTGAGTGAATAGTTTGGTAGAATGACAGATTGAGCTATGGGGGGTGGGAGGCCAGATCCGAGAATTGGTAGTAATGTTGGGTGAATAAGTATGTTTTCAGCTCCTTTCTGAACGTTTGGAGATCTTTTATCTCCCTTAATTGATAAGGGAGGTTATTCCACTGTGTAGGTGCTACGTATGAGAACGCGCTGTTGCTTGTTATTTGCTTTGTCTTTCTTACTGAATCTGGTACTTGCACGGTATTGAGATTCCTCCTTCTTCTCAGTCTACTATCTGAGGGGCTATGAATCAGTGTAGATAGATATGATGGGGGCGATGTTGTTAACTAATTTAAATGTAGTCAGTATGATTTTATATTGGATCCTGCTGGCCACGGGAAGCCAAATGTAAGGAGTATAAAATGGGTGAAATGTGGTCAGATAATTTAGCCCTGGAAATTACTCATGCGGCAACATTCTGAGCCATTTGAAGTATATTTTGATTTTTCTTTGTTATGCCTTTAAGGATACCATTACAATAGTCAAGGTGAGGTGTTATTAGAATTTGAGTAATGGTTCTGAAATCATTACTTTCTACAAGTGGTCTAAGCTGCTGGATAGTTCTAAGCTTGTAGAAGATTGTTCTGGCTATTTTCTTAATGTGAGAGGTGAAGCTGAGAGTTCTGTCAAGGGTGACTCCCAAATATTTTATCTCCTGCTTTACCGGGAAGGAGAAGTTATAGAGCTTGATTTCTGGTGGAGGTGAGAAGTTAGGATTTCTCGAAGTAAACAGTATTTCAGTTTTCTTAAAATTAATGTGCATATTCTTTGAGCGAAGCCTTAGTTCGGCTTCAGTGAGGCAGGTTGATAGGTTATCATAGTTAGGGTCATTTGTGTTAATCGGGGTGTACAACATAATATCGTCCGCATAAATGTGGCTGTTTATATTATGTCTTTTGAAGATGGTGCGTATCGGTTGCAGATATAGATTAAACAATAGGGCAGAAAGTGATGAGCCCTGTGGGATTCCCTGTTCTTGTGGAAATGGTGGTGATGCATCTTGATCAATCTTGATCAATTTGTACATATTGTGAACGGTCAGATATATATGATTTAAACCATTTGAGGGCTACTTCTTTTATACCCAATTGGCTAAGTCTTGAGATTAGAATGTTATGGTTTACACTGTCAAATGCAGCAGAGATGTCAATAAATACCAGTATGAAAGCTTGTTTGATACTGTCCATGCTTCTGACAAGGGAATCAAGGAGGACAAGGAGTAGTGTTTCTACGCCGTGGAAGGGGCGAAACCCGTATTGATGTTCGTCAAGGGGAGTCGAGGTATCTATAAAATCTTGAAATTGGATTTGGACCACTTTTTCGATGATTTTAGTCAGGAAGGGGATACTAGCTATAGGTCTGTAGATTTATAGGTCTATAGATTTAATGGATTACTGGAGGGTTTTGCATCAATTAGAGAGGGATTATGTGCACGTGTCTAGGGCACACGACACCGGCTTTAGGGCTGATTATTTTCTGGGTTCATCTGCACTTTTTCCAAGGGTGATACAGGCGATAGTGGGGCCCATAATGATTTCAGACCATGCCCTGATATGGGTAGACATCCAATGGGGAATTCACACTAAGAGGGCACTGTGGAGATACCCTCTGGAGTTCAGCTCAGACATGCAATTTGGGGATTTTCTCAAGGCTCAGTTGGAGGATTATGCTACTAACAATGCCGAGCATAGGGAGAACCCAATGTTGTTTTGGGAGGCTGCTAAAGCAGTGTTGAGGGGCCAGGTCATAGGCTATGTGGGACACCGAAAGGCTCAGCACAATCAATGATTGTTGTGACTGGAGGGGGAGCTGTATGCAGCGCGATGGCAGTTCTGTGCATGCCCCAGCTCGAAACACAAGGAAAAGTTGTTACATTTACAGAAGGAGGTAGCTTCAATGCTACAGGATAGGGTGATAGAAGATAGAATAGCGGAACAAGAGTTTTTGAGCCAAATTCAGATGCCATGCTTATCAGTAGAACAAAGGGAGATGTTGAACACCCCAATCACCCCGTTGGAGGTGGTGGCGGTGGCGGTGGCAGTGGCAGCTGTCAAAGCGTTGCAGAGGGGACAGGCCCCAGGACCAGAGGGATTTCAGGGGGAGTTCTATAAAGTAATGATACAACAGGTGGCGGGGCCTTATCTGCCTATTTTATGGACTTAGTGAAGAGGCAGTCCTTTCTGTATGAGGCCAACAGGGCAATTATCACTATCATTCCTAAAGAGGGTAGGGATCCTTTGAGACCGGAGTCTTACTGACCTATCTCCTTATTAAATGTGGACATTAACATCTTTAGCTAAAGTAATGGTGGAACGCTTGGCGCCGATAGTGACGCAATTAGTACACGATGATCAAGTGGGTTTTGTGCGGAAGAGACACATTATTAAAAATATGAGGTGGATTCTCTCCGCTTTGTATATAACAGTAACTGAAGTGGCTGAGGTGCCCGCATTGTTGGTCAGCTTTGATGCTGAAAAAGCATTTGATTGTGTGGCATGGCCATATAAGTTTAGGGTGTTAGAGTGTATGGGCCTGGGGGGGTTCTTTGGTAATGTTGTACTCGGACCCACGGGGACAAATAATTGTGAATGATTCATTGACAGCCAATTTTTACATCCAAAGAAGGACTAGACAGGGATGCCCACTGTCACTGCTCCCGTTTCTTTTGACGTTGGAGCCCTTGTTGGAGAGTATATGGACGCATCCTGGACTTGTGGGAGCACGTATTGGGAAGACAGAATTTCGGGTTTCGGCATTCGCTGATGATGTGCTTGTGTATTTGGGGTTACCGCAGGAAACAGTACCAGTTTTGTTGGATGTGTTTGATGACTTTTGGGAGGTTTTCTGGCTTGAAGTTGAATCTGGAGAAGTCGGAAGCCATGCCTTTACATAGGGGACTTCAGGCAAATTGGAAAGGAGAATTCCCACTAAAATGGAGCATGCAGGCAATTAAGTACTTGGGGATAACGCTCACGGCAGAGACCGGGAGGGTGCATAACTTGAATGTGCAGAAGATTTTGACAGAAACTAGGAATCGGTCGGGGGATTGGCGGGATCTCCCTCTCTCGTTGGGAGGGAGGATAGCATTGTACAAGATGGCTGTCTTTCCTAAATGGCTATATGTGTTGCAGGTGATGCCCATCTTGATGTTGTGCAAGGAATTGAAGCAATTGATGGGGATACTTAATTTTTTATGGAGAAGTAAAAGACCGAGAATTCGGTTGGGAATACTACAGCAGCCATGGGAATGCCAGATATTTACAGATATAATATAGCTTGTCAGCTGCTTAACCTGAGGGATTGGCTCAGTGCAACTGCAGATTATACACCGCTGTCGGTGGAGTTGGCATCCCCTTGGTGTTGCATTATGTCCTTCACACGACGACGAGAGCCCTTCCCAGGGTTCTTAGTCAATATGTGGTGCTTAGAACAATGCATCGGGTGTGGCAGGTAGTGTGTAGACGATGTCGGGGGAATCCAAATTTAACCTCAATATTACCTTTATATGGAAATGGCGATTTTAGACCAGGGATGGAAGGAGTGGCCTTTGGGATTTGGGAATAAAGGCGCTCAAACAGGTGATTGATTGAGAAGGCAAGGTTCTGCCCTTTGGAGAGTTGAAGGCACGGTATGGATTAACTTTAGATACATGCAAGTTCGGAGTTAAAATACGCAGCATATCGATTTTGGATTTTCAGGGTGATGTCTGCTCGCGTTTGGAAGAGTTGATGTATGCAGGAATGGCACAGCAGACACGTATAACACTGCAGAAGGAGTATTTGGCCTTAGAGGTTATTCCTGCTGAGATATTGATAGCTTAGCAGTGGTCGTGAGACCTGCAGGTGGGGATAATGTAAGAGAATGTGAGAGAGGTCCTTAAGCAGATCCCACAAATTAGTGGAAGTTTGGAGCATAGAGAAATGCAATACAAGATAATACGGCAAAGTCACTATGCCCCCAACCGTGCTTATAAGGCAGGAAGAGCAGCTTTGGCAAATTGTCCCAGGTGTGGGTATGAAGAAGTCACTTTGGGACATACGTGGTGGAAATGTCCTAGGATATCTCAATTCTGGAAAGCAATATACAGATATTTAGATGCTTTGTTTAAGGTGTATGTGGTGGCAGAGCCTAAGGCAGCACTACTGGGGCTGAGGGCAAACGGGAGGATTCCGAGGATATATCAAGGCTGGATGTGTCATGCATTATTGATGGCACGGCATCTTATTCTCCGGGAGTGTTGTCAGGAGGTGGTCCCAGGCTAGAGGGTTAGAGAAAAGAGCTGTATGACCTTATGTTACTGGAGCACAGAGGAAGGAAAATTTGAAAAAAAAAGGTTCCCATTCTTCCAGAAATCTGATGTCCAGACATTACCTATAAGAGAGAGAAGTCAAATCATAAATATTCTGGGGTAGGCATTTGAGTACAAAGAGAGAAGCCAGACCTGTAAACGGATCTTACAGGTGGGGGGAAGGGTTATTGCTGATGGGTGGGGGACAGCTGACACAGGGAACTGGGAAAGCATAGTTATTCACCAGTAACAGGTGTTCCCCAGGGACAGCAGGAATCAGTCCTCACATATGGGTGACGTCGGCGCTGGAGCCCTCGTGTGGAGCAATTCCCCAGCTTTCAAAGAAAGCCTTTGGGATTGCATCGCACATACACGGTCCCCTTCCCGCCCAAGGGTGCCATCTTGCTCAGTCTAATGATATAGCTAAAAAGACTGCAAAAGGAATAAAATCAATAATAGGACTGCAACTCCAGGGGAGGAAGGGGGGTCGTGAGGACTGATTCCTGCTGTCCCTGGAGAACACCTGTTACAGGTGAGTAACTACGCTTTCTCCAGGAACAAGCAGGAAGTCAGTCCTCACATATGGGACTCCCTACCTATAGGCTACCGAGAACCCATAGCTGAAAAATGTCTCCCTCTAGAAGAGCCACAGCAGCTGCAATAGGAATTCAGCGAAAATGCAACACCCCCCAGTAGCCAGACACCAAAGGGTCGGAGGGTTGGAGTTGCCTAAACCTCAAATAGGTTACGGAGTACCGCCTGGCCGAAAGCAGTGTCCCTTCGGGACTCCCTATCCAGGCAGTAATGGGTTGCAAAAGTCTGGCTTGAAGACCAAGTTGCGGCCCAGAACAGAGCAGAAGTGAGCCACTGATGTGGCTTTAGCCCTGACACGGTGGACCATGACTCAACCCTGCAACGAGAGGTCGGCCGCCCTGTATGCCCAGGCAATGCAGTCTGCTACCCAGGTGGACAGCGTACGCTTGGAGACAGGTAACCCCAGCTTACTGGGGTCATAAGAGATGAAGAGCTGAGTAGCCCTTCGATGTCCCTTCGTACGCTCCAGGTAGGACAACGCCCTCTTACCATCCAGGGTATGCAGGACTGTCTCTGCCCGGCTGGCATCTTGGTTGAGGTGGAAAGAAGAGACCACCTTTGGAAGGAACTTCGGGTGGGTGCGGAGGACCACCCTATTCCTATAAAACCAAGTGTATGGTTTATCAGTTACACGAGCTTGCAGCTTACTCACACGTCTGGCTGATGCGAGTGCCACCAGGAAGAGCACCTTCCAGGAGAGGAAGCACAGATGGCAAGAGGACATCGGCTCAAAAGGTGGGCGAGTAAGCTGCTATAAGACCACATTCAAATCCCACTCAGTTGCCGGAGGACGAACTGGGGGTTTCAGCAGAAGCAGACCTCTGAGGAATCTGGACACCAGGGGGTGCGCCAAAAGAGGTTGCCCCTCCACTGGCGAGTGGTTTGCTGACAAAGCGCTCAGGTGGACCCTGTCAAAGTTAGACTTGAGACCTAATTCTGAGAGGTGAAGCAGGTACTGCAGCACCACTGGTACAAGGCAAGAGAAAGGGTTTTCATTGTGCTGGTTACACCACACCTCAAATCTACGCCACTTGAAAGCATAGGATTTCCTAGTGGACTGCCTCCTTGAGGCCAGTAACACTTCTTCTACATTCCGAGGTAGGAGGAGGAGGAGCCAGCACTACCCTTTCAGCAGCCATGCCATCAGGTTGAGGGACCTGAGGTGGAGGTGCAAGAGAGAGCCCTTGCTATCCTGTCTCCAAGGCTGCCGGTGGCTTGCGTCCACTGATCTCTGAGGCACCATTGAGCTGTTCTTATGTGGAGACGGGCATTTGGGGGTCACATGCACCGTGGAGGCCATGTGGCCCAGGAGGCGTAAGAAGTGTCTCGCTGACACCCGAGACCTGCGCCTGAACTGTTGTGCCAGTGCTAGCAGCCTCTGTGCCCTGTCCTCCGGCAGGTAAGCCTTCGCCTGAAGGGTGTCCAGTCTTGCTCATATGAACTAAGTTTTGAGTGGGGAGCAAAGTAGACTTTGCATGGTTTATGACAAAGCCTAGACGTTGCAACATGTTGATAGTGCGAGAAGTGGCCTGTTGGGCTTCCTGAGGTGACTGGCCCCTGATGAGCCAGTCGTCCAGGTAAGGGAAGACAAAAATTCCTTGATTTCTGAGGAAGGCTGCCACTACAGCCAGGCATTTTGTAAACACTCAGAGCAGAGGCTAGGCCAAAGGGCAGAACCCTGTATTGGAAATGTTTTCCTCCCACTACAAATCTCAGATATTGTCTGTGGTCCGGATGTATGAGGATGTGTGTATAGGCATCCTTCAGGTCTAAGGAGCATAGCCAATCTCCCTGGTGGAGGTAAGGCAGCAACATTCCAAGGGAAAGCATCTTGAACTTTTCCCCTCACCAGGAACTTGTCTAAGTTTCTTATGTCGAGGATGGGTCTGAGGCATCCTGTTCTCTTTGGTATGAGAAAATACCTGGCGTAGAAGCCCTTGCCCTACAGGTGGTGGGGCACCGGTTCCACCACCTGATCCTCTAGAAGACCTGCCAACTCCTGCAATAGGAGGTCCCTGTGAAGAGGGGGTCTGAGAGGATCTCCTGGAAAGAAGGAGGGTGGTATCTGGCTGAAGTGAAGCAAATAGCCCCTTTGGACTATTTGCAGGACCCAGATATCCAAGGTGATGGCTGGCCACCTGTGGGCGTACAGGGTTAGCCTGCCTCCTGTGCAAGGCCTTACCACTGGCGGGAGACTATGCCTTGGGAGTCAAAAAAAACCCTCCCGTCTGGGTAGGAGCCGGGGCCTGGGGGTCTTCTGCTTACGCGAGCCATGCCCCTGTCCCCTGGACTGCTGCCCCTGCTGGGGAGCTGGGGTGGCCTGGTAAGTGGGATAGTTGCAGTAAGCAGTACCCTTCCTCGGGAAAAAGGGCTTTTTACCCAAGCCCTTCTTCTCAGAAGGGGCAGAAGTCTTCTTTGAGAGTCTTGTCCGGGTCAAGTATTGAGACTCGAGCTCAGCATCCTTCTCAGTCATGGGTTTGCCAAAGAGGTTGTCACCTCGGCAAGGGACATCGACAAACTTGTCCTGAACCCATGGCTCCAGATCCGATGACATTAGCCAGGCCTGGCAGTGTGCACCGATGCCAGCCGTGGCTACTCGGGCCGAAGCCTCGAAGCCATCATAGGCCGCTCGAGATATGAACTTCGAGCACTCCCGATGGACAAAGCATTGAAGCGCTGCAAGGGTGCCTCGGAGAGGCCAGCTGAGAACTCGGCAATCTCCTTTGCCAGGTCCCTCAAGTATATGCCCATGTACAGCTGGTAGGTTTGGACACGGCATGACAGCAATCGAGCCCTGGAAGCATTTTCTGCCGAGGGCGTCCAGGTTCCGGGCCTCCTGGCCAGGAGGCACCAAGGAATGCGTTTTTTGGCTTTTGAGCCTGTGCATGGCCGATTCCACAACCATGGAGTTGTGCAGCAACTGTGCCTTTTGGAACCCTGGGCTCTTGCGGACTCGATAGATGGCATCGACCCGCTTGCTGAGCACTGGCATTGAGGCCAGCGACACCCACGTGCGGAGCATCAGCCGTTCTAGCATCGGAGGAACCGGCACAGTAAGGGCTTCCCTTGGGGGAAGCCATACTGGAGGGCCTCGAGCTCTTCCTCGGTATCCGCCGGGAATGCAAAAGCATTGGCCGTGTCCCCAACGAAGTCTGAGAACCGAGTATCCTCTGGAGGGGACCTTCTCTGAGACTCCGAACTCGGTGAATCCGATGGGACATACCGGGTCTGATGGGTGTCTGGGGACTCTTCATCTTCCATGCCGATCCCTCCGGGGAGGAATCGAGCAGCTCTGGCAGCGAGGGCTTCAGCCCCGACTGCCCCGACGCCGAGAGCACCGGCATCGACGACCTCGGTCCTGAGTGGGAGGTCGAGGGAGACCTTGGCTGAGGATCGACTCGAGTCCGAAGAGTCTCGAGGATCGGCTCGGCCTCCGGGGTCGACTTGGACGTCAAGGTCCTGGTGGTCGGGGCGGATGGACCGGTGAGACCTGCTATCAGCGCCCGCTGCTGCTCCATGAAGGCAGACATGCTGCGCTACAGGGCCGTCATCCTGAGACCGAGCTCAGAAGACACTGCAGCCTCCTGCTCGGGCCCCAACGCCGTCGAGCCTGACGCCGGCTCCCCTGGAGGGGAATCCATGAGGACAACAGCACTTACCTCGCACGGAGCCGAAGACGCCGAGGAGGGTATCTTTGCAGGCTGCTCCGACTCCGAGGACCAGGGGTGGCGGTCAGGACTCCATGACCTGGCCTTTGAGGGCCCAGGGCGATCGGAGGCATCCAACGACGACACCCTCACGGGTTTCTTCTTCCTCCAGTGTTCCCGGGAGGGAGACCCCCACCCAGAAGACCCCCGACGGTGCTTGGATTCAGATAGCTCCCGAGACGTCGAGGCTTCTGATGAGGTCCAGATCCGGGGGGATGCGGACTACGAGAAAATCCTCTCACACTGCTGCTACCTACTTCGAAGTGCCTTAGAGGACATTTTCCCCACACGGGCCACAGACCTTCAGGTCATGGTTGGGCCCGAGGCACTGGAGACAGCAATCATGTGTGTCGGTGAGGGACATTAACTTCTTACACCGATCACAACTTTTTAAACCCGCTGGCAGCCATCGGGGGGGAAAGGGCCTCTGTAAGGTCGAAGGACCGGGCTGCCAGTGAAAATAAGAGTGCGAACGCTAGTCACTAAGGACAAAAATGTAAAAAATTGACCGGACTCGATACCGGTGTACCGAGCCGTAGGTGGGAAGGGGAAGAGGCATCAAACCGGTCAAAGAGAGAAATTCTTCTGAGGTTTTGACGCAGTTTTTCTGCGAGGAATTAGGGACAATGTCCGTTGAGCTCCGCGGAAAAAGGGAGACTGAGCAAGATGGCACCCTTGGGTGGGAAGGGGACTGCGCATGCGTGATGCAATCCCAAAGGCTTTCTTTGAAAGCTGGGGAATTGCTCCGCACGAGGGCTCTGTCAGCACCGATGTCACCCATATGTGAAGACTGACTTCCTGCTTGTTCCTGGAGACTATTGTATTGTCAAACTGGTTTTCTTTCCCTTTTTGAAATTTCAAGGTATTATAGGCTTTGTTTTTGTTAGAGCCTCTGGGTGGAGTGTAAGATTCAACACCCACCGGGGAGGAGTAATGGATGCTGTCTTTGTTATTGGCCGTCATGGTAGGGGGGGGAGCACTTACAAAATGACAGAAACAGAGAAGATGTTGTACGTTGATTGATAGCATTGTATTGTCAAGATAATGGAAGCTTATGTTGGGGATGTTGGTTATTTTTTGGAACTAAGAGAATTACACTAAGGGGGGGGGGTAAAAATGAAAATGGTGAGACAATAATTCTAAGTGCAACTGTTAATGTTATAGAGGGTGTATAGTCTGAAGACATACACATTCCATAACATCTTGAGAATGTAACATTTATGTTTTTGTTTCAATAAAGAAATTTAACATAAAGACAGCCCTAGGAGCTATAAGTTTGAACCCTAGGGATTATGGCACACATTTTTTACATATAGAGGCGGCAATGGGGGCTGCGGAATCTGGGTTGCTTGCCCCAGTCATTCAGCATGAGAGCTTATGCAAAGTATCCCAATAAGCATAAAGGAGGACCCTTACTAATTGTATTTTTCTCTTTTATAATATAAGGAGATGGGGAGAGTATGGATGGTGAGTTCAAACAGTCTGGGTCATTTGTTCATTTTCTGGGCATTTCAGAGAACGCTGATCTGGCCATATGGGCCACACCTGAAACTTAAGTCATCCAGCATTACAATGGTCTGGATGGGACTCCAGTGAATATGTTGGGACCAATTGTTGCCTCAGTTGAGGGCCCAAATGACTGATCAACCTATGCCCTAGGTGATAATTGTGCATTTGGAGGGGGGGATGACCTTGGTAAACTTACAGTTATAAAACTTTTGAAGTGAGCATGGAAACGTTTTTTACAACTTTTAATTCAGAACTCTGGTATGAGGTCTCGATATATCAGACCATCCGAGCCAAAGTTGGAAACTGAGCCATTGTGGACAAAAGAGGGTTAAGAAATTCAAACAAACAGATGGGTGGCTGGGTGATAGGGCAAAAGGGTTTTCAGGTTTGCCATGAGTGGCTGGAAGAGAGCCAGGATGGTCAGTTCTACAAAGATGGTATTCATCTGTCGTACATTAGCATAGATCATTATTAAATTATCTTCAGGAAGCTTAAGATGTCAGGAAAATAAAGTTAAATCTGTATAACTGCTCATTCAACCTGTTCAACAGAGTTATGATATCAAAAAGAATTCTCCAGCTGATCTCAGATCAATACGTGCATCACTCTCACGTTTCAAAGAAACTTCAACGGTGTGCCGATTTCACATCAAGGATCTGCTGAGTTTTCTATTTATCTTATCAAATACACTTGCCAGTAGTTTCAAATTAGCTATGTAGTTTCAAGTTAGCAATGCAACTGGGTTCTAAGCTCAAATGTTGTGAATATGAAAAATACTTAGCTTAGTAATCAAAATGAGACCCAGCACACTTCAGCATAAAAAGTTTGTTGCTACTTGGCTACTGTCCAAATCCCAACGCTAATAATATTGGCGCCTTGCGTTTCACACTGAGGCGGTTCATCAGGCGGTGAAATCGGCACACCGTTGAAGTTTCTTTGAAACGTGAGAGTGATGCACGTATTGATCTGAGATCAGCTGGAGAATTCTTTTTGATATCATAACTCTGTTGAACAGGTTGAATGAGCAGTTATACAGATTTAGTTATTGAATATATTCATTCAGAAACATTTTAGACCCATTGTACGTTGTGTTACTAGGAAAATAAAGTTGACCGTGTGCTTTATTTGGGGGAGAGGGAGCAGTCATAGACTGCAAGCAGTCTATGACCATGGTAGAAAACCCAAGATGTACAAGAGAGAATGTGGAAAAAAAAATCACTAATGAAGCTTGCCCAAGAATGCTATTGGTGCTATGGGGGTTGCAGTGCCAGATGATAATGTGCAAAAGGTGAAAGCGAATACCCCTAGGACTCCTCTGGGAGAAGGGGTTGGAGGGGAATGCCATACTGTACAGTGTCAGTGAGGTCCCAGCGGAAGTAGAAGGCAGCTGCACTGGGTGATTTTGGCTGGATTTTCTCTGCCTTGCATACAAGAACTTTACGATGGGGGAGGGGGCGGGGAGTGATTAACATTGTGGTGAATTTTCGTATTAAATAGTTCAGGTATGTTATTTCCACAAATAAAACAGTTTTGATCCCAATGGCTCAATTTGCGTGTTTATTTAGGATAGGGGAATTGTGGAGGGGGAGCTTAAAAATGGAGGGCCTGGGGTAAACTTTGGCATGCCTATTTTAATAAATTAAATCCAGATGCACAGATCAGCAATAGCAAAAACCGTCTATCTGAAGAGAACACGAGTTAAAGAAGATACCAGTCCTCGCAGCATGAGAGTCAGAGATAGCCTGGTCGAACAGCGACTGCCATGTTTCTAGAGCTTTTAAAACTAGCTCCAGTGAACAAATGCAGAATGCTCTCAACTCCTGGAGGTGGAAGAGTTCTGCAAGGACTGAGAGCATCTTGCCCTCGGCGAACAGCTGTTGCAGATAAGCAACTTGGTTTCTATGAGCACAAGAACAAACAGTCCTCACACCATTGCTTGAGCAAAATCAGGAAAAATACCAAAACAATGCCAAGGGGTTAACAACTTGTTTTTTAGGAAAAAAGTTGCATTTCTCTACATAGCAAACAAGTGGAGAAAGCATGCAGAGCATGGCTCATGAAATTTTTTTCCATCTCCTCTGCGAATGTGCATATGCACATACAAACATGGGAGTATGTTCATATCTCTGTGTGTGTGTGTGTGTCTTTGTGGGCTGGTATATCTATGTGCATTTGTGCTTGTATGTGTGCACATGTGTGAAAGCTTGCATATCTTTACATGTCAGTATACATCTTTAAGAGTGTGTGTGCGCACGTTTATATCTAGGTTTGTTCTCTATGTGTCTCTGATGGGAAGGCTGCTTAACAGGTGCAGTTCTGTAATCAATGTATTACTATGAATCAGTATTAGTATGTTGTAGCTGTTGGAAGAGAAATGAAGCCCCAGAAAAGTTGTAACAACTTCCACCAATTACAGAAACCAAAATTTGTAGAACACAAGACTTCCCCAACTGACCTCCTCCCTTTCGGCAACTAGAGGAGCTTTCCAGTGCTCTGCACCCAGCTTATCAGCACAGTTGCTTTCACGGATGTTTTTGGAAAGTCTGGAAAGTCTGAAGGAGAGAAATAATCGTGAGTTGAGCGATTGAAGCTGGAATGTTGGCGTTCACATTTGATCTGCTGTTGAGCAATGGGGGATGGTTCCAATTCCTTCCCTATGTCTGGCAACCTCTCCAGCGATTCGCTCTCTATAGAAGAGATCTTCTTGACCAGCTAAGTGACTTTTCTTTGATTAATAAAAATATTTAAAGCCTGAAGGAGAATTTTACAGGTGTACTAAGGGGCTCATTGTCTCCTTAGCACTTGTTGGGGTTGCGTCCCCCTTTAAAGAAAAAAAAAGGAACATCACACTGCGAGAAGAAATAAGCTTTTCTTCATGGTGTAAGTTCCAACCAAAATATATTAGATTGGGGTTTCTCTTATTAGTGGTTGTAATAATCATATCCCGGCAATGTCTCAGTTTCTGTACTAATTTTCTTTTTTAATTGGTCTTGTTTTATTTGATTCTTTTATGTGTCAAATATGCATACATATATAATCCAACCTAACAATGGCAAATAGGGCCTTCAAATTTTGCGCCCCAAGATGCTGGAATGCTCTACCATCTGACATTCGTGCTATCGTTGACTTAACTCAGTTCAGAAAGGCACTCAAATTTCACCTGTTCCTCAAATACTACCCAGTCAGCAATGAAGTCTAGATAACCCCGCCAAAGAAAGTAACCACTTATTACTTCTAGAACTGTGTCAGCACGCCTACTTGTAGATATTTTATGTAAATAGTTCACCCATGTTATCCAAGTTTGTACACCTGTTCTCTGTAAAACCGAACAGCCTGTTCTGGTCCTTTTGTTTTATTGTAAACTGCGCTGATGTCGAATAGTGCGGTATATAAGAAATTGTAATAAATAAATAAATCCAAAGTCATTTCGCTGGCCACTTTTTTTTTTGGACATTAAAGAGTTAAGCTGCAAGGGTGCTAATAATGTTGGCCACAACTATAAGTAGAGAAAGAATGCAGAGCATGCTTCATGGAATTTGCTCCAATCCCTCTGCACTCACATAAGTGTGTACATACATACACCCACGTGTGTGTGTGTGCTGAATATTTCTATTTTGTGTGTCTGTATGCCTATGATGCGGAGAGAGGATGAGATGGAGACATTTTCATAAGTGTAATTCCATAATCACTATGTTACTGTGAAACAGTGCAGGGCCGGCCCAACCACTATGCAAAGAGCAGGGCATTCAAAGCTAAAAACAATAGATTCTGACAGCCAGAGGGCGCATAAGGTTTGCCTAGGGCACCAACACCTTTAACAAACTTTGCGGCCAGCTCTGAATCATCGTTTTTATGCTGCGGCTGTTGGAGCTGCTTTTCCCCATAGAAATGCATGGTGACATTTTACTTGCCAGATAATGTCCTTTCCTTGAGTCCTGCAAGTGGGTTGTGTCCCCCTACCAGCAGAGGTGGCAACAGAGGAAACCTAGAGGTTTCTTTGTGGCCTCATCCCACAACCATATCTAAAGCAGCTAAGGGCCTACATCTTCCGTATTCATACCGAAGTCATAGTCAAGACCGCTGACCGCACACAGCCTCATGAGCGACAACAAGGACCAACAATCCTAAGAACATGACTAAATCAGAATACCCTTCTGAAAGAAGAAATTCTGCCAAGATGAATATAGACTGCAGGTGAAACCCCAGAAAATAGCAGATCATAGGGGCAGGTCCTGAACTGGCCTAGCAGGCTCAAGAAAAAGGACATTATCTGGTAAGTAAAATGTTACCTTCTATAGTCCTGCAAGGCCAGTCCAGACAAGGAGGACATACCAAAGATACACATATACAGGGTGGGAAGAAGACACCGCGGCCTTCAAGATCTCTGCTCAGAGGGTCATGTCTGCCTGAGCATGGACACCAAAGCAGTAGTGCTTGACGAAAGTGGAAAGTGACGACAAATGACGACAAATGTCTATGGGAGCAACCAACCTATGTTCCCATCCAGGAGGAAGTCCAAGCCCATGTGGAATACACACTCAAACCCTTCTGGACCGGCCAGTTCCATAACAGAGGCGCTAAAGCTATCATCTCTTTTATCCAGTGGCCCAGAGTAGACTTTATGGCTGCTTCACCCTTACATGAGCCTGCAAAAAAGACAAGAAAAGTATCTCCAACTTTCAGAAGGAGTTAGTGACCTTCGGGTACTGAAGGCGCACCCTCTTAATGTCCACACTAGGTGAAAGATCCCGACACTGTTCCTTTGGGAATGAATGCAAACAAACCACCTGATTGACATAAAAAGAATACATCACTTTGGGGAAGAAAAAGAAAATGGAAATTACCCTGACCTGGTAATTGTTGTTCCTTGAGGAACTCCAGTTCAGTCCTCCACCTCTGGGTTGTATACCTCCTCCTGCAGCTTGGAGACTGGGCATGTCAAAATCGTGACATCACTGGATGTAGTCTGCTGGTCTCTCCCATCAGCCCCAGTGAACTATTGACAAAGCACACTCAAAGGAGCAAAAAATAAGTAGCTATCATATTAAGCATAAACTTGTATTCAAATCTGAACATATAACCACTAACTATATGAAAACAAACTTTCCCCCAATAAAGAAGGAAACTGTTTTTGCACCTCTCCCTATCGCCTTATTCAGAATGATAAAGAAGAGAGCAAGAAAAAAAAACAGAAACAAAATAGAAGGGATGAAGTCAATCAACTCCCCGAAACAACCATACCTACCGGTAATCTTGCACTTCTTGTAACTGAACCTCCACTGCCAACCACATCATCCCAGGCGGGAATGAGGATTGTACAGGAGTTCCTCAAGGAACAATTACCAGGTAAGTGTAATTTCCATTTCCTTATCGTTCCTCCAGTTCAGTCCTCCACCTCTGGGATGTAACAGAGCAATAATCATTGGGAGGGACCTTTCCAGCCGGCTTTCAAGACCGCCGACCCGAAACAGGCATCATTCGCCGCTGGAATATCCAGGCAGTAGTGCTTACTGAAAGTATGAAGAGACGACCAGGTAGCCGCTCTACAGATTTCCCCTGGAGGAACCAAACTGTGCTCTGCCCAGGAAGTCGCTTATGCTCTAGTAGAATGAGCTTGTAAGCCCACTGGAACTGAACGACCTTGCAGCAGATATTCTGATGCAATCGCTTTTCGAATCCATCTAGAAATGTACGCCTTCACCGCCGTGTCCCCTTTGCGGGGGCCACCGAACACCAAGAATAGACAGTCCGATTTACGAAAGGTTTCCGAAACTTTTAAGTACTGCCGCAACACTCTTTTTATGTCCAATCGGCGTAAACTACAGTCCGATGCATTGTCATCCCCTGAACCTATAACTGGAAGAGAAACCGTCTGATTTAGGTGAAACAGGGACACCACTTTTGGAAAAAATGAGGGAACTGGACGCAATACCATCTTCTCTCTGGTGAAAGCCAAAAACGGCTCACTACAAGAGAACGCCTGTAACTCCGAAATTCGTCTAGCTGAACAGATGGCTACCAGAAACACGGTCTTCAACATCAAATCCTTAACTGACGCCTGGATTAATGGCTCAAAGGGTTCCTTAGTTAAAGCTCCTAAGACCAAATTCAGATCCCATGGCGGAACCACAATTCTACGAGAAGGCCGTAGCCTGGTTACTGCCTTAAGAAAACGCAACACATCTGCATGAGCACCTAGAGCCACTCCCTGTACTTTGCCTCTATAGCACGAAAGCACCGCCAACTGGACTTGCAAGGAACTAGCTGCCAGACCCTTATCAAACCCGTCTTGCAGAAAACTTAAGACCAAAGGGACAGACACTGTAGCTGCACGAACTTGACGCCGTGAGCACCAGTCCTCAAAAATACACCATACACGGATATATGCAAGAGATGTAGACTGCTTCCTTGCCCGAAGTTGCGATAACTGCTCCAGAATAACCCCTTTTCTTTAGCCTCGCCCTTTCAATGGCCAAACCGTAAGCGAGAACCGATCCACTTGAGGCATCCGAGGCGGCCCTTGTATCAAAAGATCTTCCGACGCCGGTAGCCTCCAGGGACTTCCGTCGAGCAGCCGAACAAGATCGGTGTACCGTGGGCGTCGTGGCCAATCTGGTGCCACCAACAGCACTCTTCCCTAATGAGCTTCTATACACTGAACCACTCGACCTATGAGTACCCACGGAGGAAAGACATAGAGCAGACCTGTCAACGGCCAAAACTGCATTAGAGTGTCGATCCCTTCCGACATCCTTTCTCGCCGCCTGCTGAAGAAACGATTCGCCTTCGCAGACTGAAAAGTTGCCATGAGATCCATAATTGGCGGCCCCCATCTGAGAACTACTTGAGCAAACATGTCCGGATGCAATTCCCATTCCCCCACATCCACTCGGACCCTGCTGAGGAAATACGCCATCACATTGTCCTTCCCCGCAATATGCGCCGCCGAGATCGCTGGTAGCCGAAGCTCTACCCATGCAAACAACGCCTCTGCTTCCTCTGCCATGGCCACACTTCCTGTACCGCCATTGATTGATATAGGCCACCGTCAAAGAGTTGTCCGACAGAACTCGCACCGCTCGCCCTGTCACTGTGACTTCGAACCTTTGTAACGCTCGATAGACCGCTCTCAGCTCTAGCCGGTTGATCGACCAACTTCTCTCTGGAACGGACCAAATGCCTTGCGCGAACTGATCTCCGCAAAGCACTTCCCATCCCACGAGACTCGCATCTGTCAACAATGGGAGCCACTCCGGCTGCTCTGGTGGCATTCCTGCTTTCAAAAGATCCTGGAAGTAGCCACCACCGAAGGAACTGCCTGACCTGGAGCGGACAGGGAAGCCATTTGTTCAGCGAATCGGGCTGATGCGACCAACGGCGAAGTAGCGCTCTCTGCAAAGGCCACATATGAAATCTGGCCTAAGGCACCGCTTCCAGGGTCACCGCCATTGTCCCCAGTACGCGAAGATAACTCCACACCGAGGGCGCCGGAGCAGCCTTGAACTTGCGCACCAATTGTCGAAGGCCTTGAACTCGACAATCCATCAATACCGTTCCTTTCCGCGTATTGAACCGCACCCCCGGATACTCCAAATCCTGGGAAGGTACCAAACAACTTTTGGTCGGATTGATCTAGACTCCGCAAAAAGGTTACTACCTTCTGTCACCTGAATGCTCTCGGCCCTGGAATTCGCTCGAATCAGCCAATCGTCAAGGTAAGGATGCACCAGAATGCCTTCCTTTCACAATGCAGCCGCTACCACTACCATAATCTTGGTGAAAGTCTGTGGCGCCGTCGCCAGACCGAAAGGCAATGCTTGTAATTGATAAATGTCCCCAAGGTAGAGCGAACCACAGAAACCTTTGATGAGCCGCTCTGATCGGGATGTGTAGATACGCCTCCGTAAGATCTAGGGAAGTCAAGTATTCTCCTTGTCGTACCGCCACAATGACCGACCTCAACGTTTCCATCCTGAAGTGCGGAACTCAAAGACAGTGATTCACCCCTTTTAGGTCCAATATAGGACGCAGGGTCCCGTCTTTCTTTGGCACCATGAAATAAATTGAGTATCGACCCACACCGTAGTCTGCAAATAGAACCGGAGCAACTGCCCCCCAATTGTAAAAGTCGATCTAATGTGCCGCGGACTGCCAGGGTTTTCTGCTGACCTTTTCAGGGAGACAGCACGAAAGAACCCTGTATCGGCCTTACCAACTCCAGCGCATAACCCTCACGAATTATCTCTAAGACCCACTGGTCGGACGTTATTTGGGTCCAGGCAGGAAGAAATTCCCGAAGTCGCCCGCCTATCGGTTGACTTCCTACCGGAACCCGCCTCACTTCATTGTGGTTTTCGAGGTGCCGCAGTGGAAGCTGCCGCGAAACCTCTACTTGCTCCACGAAACCCCTGGGCCCTAGAAGCAAATCTTCCTCGTTGGAAACCACCCAAACGAAAAGTACGAAAATTCCTGAAATCCTTAAACTGTCCCCGAGAAGTCGGTAGGGACTTCCCTTGCTTTGGCTTATCTTCTGGACGCCTCCCACCTTTAGACTCTCCGAGTTCCTTAACCAACTTGTCCAGATCTTCTCCAAACAACAACTTACCCTTAAACGGAAGCTTACCGAGATGCGACTTGGAAGAAACGTCAGCCGCCCAATTCCTCAACCACAGCAACCTCCAGGCAGCCACCAAGGAAGCCATACTATTTGCTAGAGCTCTAATCATGTCATAATGCACATCCGCTAGGTATGCTGATCCCGACTCCAGGCGATCCAGCTCTCTTATCTCCTCCTGCTCCAGTCGAGTAGACTGCCGTAAATGCTGAGACCATCGGAGACATGCTCTCGCCATCCAAGCACCACAAATGGAAGCTTGTAATGCCAAACCATTAGCCTCAAAAGATTGCTTCAATAAACCATCTACTTTCCTATCCTGCGCATCCTTTAAAGCAGTGCTACCTTCCACTGGTATTGTTGTCTTTTTAGTAACCGCCGACACTGCTGCATCAATTCGTGGAGAGCGTAACTGCTCCTTGTCCTTATCCGCTAAAGGATAAAGCTTGTTCATAGTCCTAATTCCTCTTATTCCCACTTCCGGTTGATCCCACTCCTCTTGGATCATCCGGTCCACCACACGGTGAACGGGAAACACTACCTGCGCCTGTCTCACCGCTTGAATGATAGGATCTTCCACATCATCTTCATCCGTCACCTGTGCAGTAGCAAGATTTAGCGTCTGGAGGGATTCCGTAATAAGAGCTGTCAATTCATCCTTCCGGAATACTCGAACGATTTTCACTTGATCAATCAGGTATGGAAGAGGTGGAAGAAGGAGAAATACAAGAGCCTGAGGGAGTTCCATCTCAGATTCCTCTGTCTTTTACCACTCGCCCTCAGTGGAAGCAAACTCACGAGGCCTTGATCTCTTAGGAGGCTGTGGGGAAAAAATACCTGCGTCACCTATCCCGGGAAGCTGGACATGACTAGTCAGAGGCAAGGGCTCCGGAATTTTCCCTTGACACCTCAAACAAAACGCTCGATGCATAATTAAAACAAAGTCCGGGCAGAAATCCCCGAGCTGAGGCCCTGATCCCGAGACTGGTATTGCACTTGACGGACCCGCTGTCAGCTCCTGGCCAGACCCTTGCGACGTCCTCAATGCCTCTCCGTCAGCTCCAGCCGATGCCTCCTGGGACTCCTGAGCTACCTTGACTTCCATCTGCTGCTCCACGCTAGTGGACACTGTAGCGCAGCCCCGGCAGATCCCGGAGTCAGCGACGGTACCTCTGCGAGTGCCGCAGACAACACACTGAGGACACGATGCCATAGGCCAGACACCACAACCACTCATATGCCGCTACAACAAACCAAAAGTGGGGGGGGGGTTGTTTTTTTGTGTTTTTATATATAAAGCCTTCAATAAAAATACAGAAATAAACTAACAACTATCCCAACAGAAAGAAAAAAAAAAATCAACCTGAGATGAAAAAAAAACCGGGATTTTAGACTTCCATCCATCAACAGAAAACTAGTTCCACAAAGGAACAATAAACTACCTAGATTCTTACAAATAAATCATTCAAAATAAGTAAATTAAGCAAATTAAGCTTTTTCCCCAAGACAGGGATCAAGATTCAGAATCGTGAGTGCTCGCCACACGGCGCACGCGGCCCAAAATGGCCGCTGTTTACTGCAACCGTGAAATGGCGCCAAAAACCCGCTGATTAACAGCACCCCCATTGCCTGCGGTCTGTCTTCCCACACGAAATGCTGCCTTACCAATTTGCCACCATGAAGAAGATCCGTTTGCCTTAGGTGCTGAAATTGGGGGTCTCAAGCCCGTGCGGTCCCGCTCAGCTTAAAGACGAGTGGAGAGCCGCTGGCGAGATCTCTCCCCTCTGCCCGTTCCCGTGCTTAGAGTGCCTCTGGAATCCTCAGCGCTGTGGGACTGCCTGCTGCAGAGCTCTCCTCTGTACAGACAAGGAGGAGAGAGCTCACAGCCAACGTTTCAAAGAAATAAAGGCATAGGCAGAGAGGGACCGGTGCAAGTTGGTGCCGGCTTTTTTTTTTTTTTTTTTAAGTAACAGTACCCGATTTATCAAATTTAAAGAATTTAAAGAATCTACTCAAAATAACTAATCCTAAACTACTCTAACAGCTCCTTATGTGTTCCTCAAGTGAGCCCAGACCTAGGCTCACTACATCCTCCTGCTGCATGGAGACTGGACACACTAGGGCTGATGGGAGAGACCAGCAGACTACATCCAGTGATGTCACGATTTTGACATGCCCAGTCTCCAAGCTGCAGGAGGTGGTACACAACCCAGAGGTGGAAAATAAACTCTGAAGAAATCACACCCCTGGGCGGGAATGAGGACTAAACTGTCATCACTCAAGGAACGACAATTACCAGGTAAGTGTAATTTCTATTTCCTTATCGTTCCTCCAGTTTAGTCCTCCACCTCTGGGATGTAACAGAGCAGTAATCATTGGGAGGGACATATCCAGCCAACTCACCACACTGTCGACCCGGAACAGGCATCCTTTACTGCCACAACATTTAGGCAGTAGTGGTTACTGAGGGAATGAAGAGACGACCTGGAAGCTGCTCTACCAATCCCCCCTGGTAGAATGACACAGTGATCCACCCATGAAGCTGCTTGCGCCCTGGTAGCAAGAGTCAGAAAGCCTCCCGGAATCATACAACCTCGCCACCAGAATGCTGAGGCAACCACCGTCTTAACCCAGTGCGAAATGGCCACCTTCGCTGCTGCTTCCCCTTTGCAGGGACCTCCAACCAACACACAAAAACAAAGAAACAAACGCCGCACCCTGCATTTCATGTTTCCTACGAATAAAAACCTCCCCTTCCAGAAAAACCGAGAAATGGAAGAGAAACCAATAGGCTCAGGAGAAAAATCAGATACCACCTTTTGGAAGGACGATGGGACTGGTCGCAAACACCACCCTCTAACCAGAAAGGGTGAAAACGGCTCATTACATGACAACGCCTGAAACTCCAAAACTCGTCGTGCCGAACAAAGAGCTTTACCGATGCCTGGAGTAAAAAATCAAAGGGCTCTTTAGTTAACGCCTCTAAGGCCCAATCAGGATCCCACGGCAGCACCCGAACTCTCCTTGAGGAGCGCAGTCGGGTCCCAACTTAAGTAAACGCCACACATCGATCCGAACACCTAGCGCTATTCCCTCCACAGAACCTCTACAGCCGGAAACAGTCGCCAGCTGGACCCTCTAAGGAACTGGCCACTAGTTCCTTCAGACACTGTCCTGCAGAGAACTCAGACCAAGCATACAGACACCTTTGTCGCCCGGACTTGCCACTGTGAACAGAAGCCTTCAAAAAGACGCCAAGCACGGACCTACGTACCAGACGCAGCCTGCCTCCTTGCTCTCAACAAGGTGGCGAAGACTGCCGCAGAATAACCCTTCTTCTTCAGCCCCGCCCATTCAAAAGGCCAAACCATAGGTGGGCACCGATCCACCTGAGACATTCGTCGTGGACCTAGCCGCAGCAGAACATCCGCTACCGGCAACTTCTAGGAAATGCCCGTCGAGTAGGCGAATGAGATCAGCCTAGTACGGCCGTCTCGTCCAACCGGGCGCTACCAAGACTACCTTTCCCCGAAAGCCTCGATACGCTAACTACTTGCCCTATGAGAGCCCACGGGGAAAGGAGAAAGGACTTAACTGGGAGCTTACTGAGCCTCGACTTGGACGAACCATCAGCTGCCCCATTTCTTCACCAGAGAGACCTCCGGGTGAACCCCAAGGAAGCCAATAATATTAGCTAGCGCTCGAATTAAACCATAATGCACATTTGCCACATAAAGCAAATCAGGCTCTAGTCGATTCAACTTCCTGATCCTTTCCTGTACCAGGCGAGTAGACTGCCGTAAACACTGCGACCACATGAAGCATGCTCTCGCCCCCCCCCCCAGGCTCCACAAATGGGAGCTTGTAAGGACAGAGCATTGCCCCCAACGATCGCTTCAGTGAACCATCTACTTTCCTATCTTGCGCTAAAGAAGATTGCTAGGGCTCTCTTCCATACAGTGAGTCCACACCCCCTAGTAGTGCAAGGTGTGCACCCACCCACGTAGTACCCAGGCCTGCCCCTGCTTAGCCTCAAAATGTCAATCAAGAACAGGCGAATTCAGAAGAGCTGAATACTTTTTTTTTTTTCACAAAGACATCTCTTAACCAGAAATTCCTTCAGCATATGTTAGAAGAAGCTCTTTCCGTGCCAACAATATGAAGTAGAAAGAACTCCCAATCACAGGCATACTAATCCACAACCTTCCTGCTAGAGTAACGCCCCATTCCGTCTGACTGCACAAAGATGGACTTTATATTTTAAGTTCAACTAGCACCTGGTGTTAGGAAATACAGCTTTCTCATTCCGCAGTGGCAATTGAGTCAGCAATGAAGAAGCCGAGAAACTGCAGACAAGTTCCCATTATACCACCTGGTAAAGACTCCATTTTTAGACCACTGAAGCAAAAAAGCATGCGAGAGTGCATTGTGTCCTGCCCGTAGCTGATCAAATTTAAATGATTCAGTGTATGCAGGGCATTTTCCAGAGAACGCAAGGTTGCTCATCCAGGCTCCCTCCACATTCACAGTCTAAACCGGCAGCCATCTTAGCTGATGCCGATCAGCGTGGAAGCCATCTTGTAAGCCCAGTATATGATGTATGCCTACTAGAATCTGAGCTGCTGCTATTGTTGCTAGAGAACTAGCCTGGCTGCGTGCTTCTGGCCCCCATTAAGGCATTCGCTGAACACTAGCAGATACTCTCCGTACTGGAGAACCTCTGATAAATGGAATGGGAGCATAGATAGCTTCAAAGGCCAGAGTTCTATTTTGCAACCTCTCTCCGCTGAGCTGCCTTTTCCATATGTAAAATTAAACCACATATCGCCAAAATTAAGACATTACAAATCTACCGTAAAATCTTATAATTTGGGCAAAGCCAAACTGAACAGGAATATTTTCCATTAAGAAACCACCCAACTATAAAACCCCTCTCATGACATAATGCTTATGGCAGAGCATTCCACATTTGTGGACTGGCCATGGCGCTTACTCAAGCACCTGTTACAACTGTCCAAGAGAGTTATCACCAAAAATCCTTTTGACTTGAATATGTTTACAGTGGATCATAGCGCTATATCACAGCAGCTAAGCCAAAATAGTACCCTGCCATATAAACCGACTAACGCTTTATAGGACCTTCTATGGATAGCGGAAGGAGATTCTTGTAAATCAACATAGCTATGCCCTTTTTTTTGTTGTTTTTTTTAAGTATAGGACTCTAAATATTTTCCGCCAACTCCAATGAAATCAAAGCAGATCAGCTAAAATTACCTGAACGGCTCATATAGCTTTACAAGAAGCTACCAGCCCCCGCTGCACCCAGATTTCCTTCCCCCCTTATCCTGAGGGATTCAGCATTGCAGGATGCGTTGCGCACCCCCTGCCAGCCTGCTGTGTCTGCCAGGGAGCTGAAGAGCGAAATAGAGAGTAGAACCCCTGGAAGCAAACAGTGTCCCGACCTTGGGGTTCAGGACGCAAAAGGACACCGAATAAATCAACAGTGTTAGCTAAAAATAAACAAGGCTATCTCTCACTAAAGAGAGTTTCTTTTTCTTTTTGAAATCCCACCGAGGTTCGTGGACCCAAGCCTTCAAACACAGCCCCTTAACGCTGTGCATTAACCATAACCAGAGAAATGAAATGAAATGAAATCCTGCTCTAGAAATAGATGAGAATTTCCTGGGAAGGGCATGCTAAGTGGAGCTATGAAACACACAGGCACCCCCCCCCCCCCCACCCCCGGCCTTCCTGCAGTCAGAGAAATAGCAGTGGGATACACCGACAACCTTGCAAATGGAGGTCTTAGAGGTTGCTGCCTGTATGAACCTGATGAGTAATACGATGTTGTATTTTACCACCCCCTCCAGGGATGGGGGCACTGAATACTGTGTGATTCATGAGCAGTGCTGCCATCCGGTGGCCTTTAGGGCACCAGAGCCCGACAAACGATACAGAAGTTAAGAGCTTTAAATCTTGGTCATATAATCTTGATTTGCAGAACATTACAGTTGTTTTAGTCACTAACCCCTGAGAGCCCATGAGGTGGCCCTATGGTTATTTCTTCCCTGACTTGCAGAGAAAGAGTAGTTACTCACCTGTAACAGGTGTTCTCCAGGAGCAGCAGGAATCAGTCCTCACAAATGGGTGTCATCGGCGCCGATGAAGCCCCAGTGGAGCATTTCCCCAGCTTTCTATGAAAGCCTTTGGGAATGCAGGCATGCATGCGCGGTTCCCTTCCTGCCTAAAGGTGCCATCTTACCTCAGTCAAATGACATAGCTAAGAACAGCACACAAAAATGAAAAATAAACTATGTACAACTGCAACTCCCAGGGGAGGAGGGAGGGTTGTGAGGACTGATTCCTGCTGCTCCTGGAGAACACCTGTTACAGGTGAGTAACTACTCTTTCTCCAGGACCAAGCAGGAAGTCAGTCCTCACATATGGGTGACTCCCCAGCTCTGGGCTACCAAGGAACCCAGGCTGAACAAGAGAACTCCCTCTAGTCTGAGCAGCAAAGAAGGGCTTTTCAAGGACACAACCTCCACCGGTAGCCCAACAGAGGGCAGGAGTTGCCTAAACCTCAAAGAGATTCCGGAGTACTGCCTGGCCAAAAGCACTATCCCTATGGGACTCCCTCTCCAGGCAGTAATGGGCCGCAAAGGTCTGGCTTGAAGACCAAGTTGCAGCCCTGCAGATGTCTACCAAGGGCACAGAGCGGAGATGAGCCACTGAGGCAGCCATTGCCCTGAAACGATGGGCCATGACCCTACCCTGCAAAGGAAGGTCAGCCGCCTTGTAAGCCCAGGTGATACAGTCAGCCACCCAGATGGACAAGGTACGCTTGGACACAGCCAACCCCAACTTATTGGGGTCAAAGGATATGAAGAGCTGAGTAGCCCTTCTATGCCCCTGCGTACGGTCAAGGTAGAAGGATAAGGCCCTCCTACAGTCCAGGGTATGCAGGACTGCTTCAGCCTGGCTTACATGAGGCCTAGGGAAGAATGTTGGAAGAACCACCTCCTCACTGAGGTGGAAAGAGGAGACAACCTTAGGGAGGAACTTTGGATGAGTCCTGAGGACTACCCTGTTCTTATAAATCCTGGTGTAAGGCCTGTCACAGACCAGGGCCTGAAGCTCACTTACTCGCCTAGCCGAGGTAAGGGCTATTAGGAAGAGTGTCTTCCAGGAGAGGAAGCGTAGTGGACAAGTAGCCATCGGCTCAAAAGTTGGGCGAGTCAATTGCTGCAAGACCACATTCAGCTCCCACTCAGGGGCAGGAGGACGGATGGGAGGCTTGAGCAAAAGCAAGCCCCTGAGAAAGCGGGATACCAAGGGGTGACCAGATAGAGACTGCCCCTCTACCAATGAGTGGTGAGTTGCTAGAGCTGAGAGGTGGACCCGAACAGAATTGGACTTAAGTCCCTGATTGGATAAGTGCAGTAAGTACCGAAGCACTACTGGCACAGCATAGGTTTGAGAGCATAGGTTTTCCTAGTGGACTGTTTCCTAGAGGCTAGGACAACCTCCTCAACTTCCTGAGGTAGGCCCCAGGGAGCCAAAACTACCTTGCAGCCTCCAGGCCATCAAATTGAGAGACTTGAGATTGGGGTGCAGAAGGGAACCCTGGTCCTGTGTGAGAAGGTCGGGTTGCAACACCAAAGGCAGTGGAGGATTCACCGCCAGTTGAAGCAGAAGAGGAAACCAAGGCTGTCTCGGCCACCTGGGAGCTACCAGCAGGACCGAGGCTTTGTCCTGAAGAATCTTGAACAGGGTTCTGGCCACCAAGGGCGTGGGAGGAAACGCATAGAGGAGGCCCTGAGACCAAGATATCAGAAAAGCATCCGCTGCTATCCGCAGAGGATGTGGTTGCCTGGAGCAGAACTTTGGCAGCTGCTTGTTCATGGGGCTGGCAAAGAGATCTATCAAAGGGAGACCCCATTTCAGGAAGATCTTCTGAACTACTGAAGGATGCAGCTGCCACTCGTCAGGCTGCAGTATCCTGCTTAATCTGTCTGCCAGGTAGTTGTCCTGGCCTGGAAGGTACACAGCCCTGAGGAGCATGTTGTGCGTGAGGGCAAAAGAACAAAGGTCCTGAGCCTCCCGACAGAGGATCCCGGACCCAGTTCTGCCCTGTTTGTTCACATAAAACATGGCAACTTGGTTGTCTGTCTGGATCAGGACAGACTGTTGAGTCAGGGTAGGAGCAAAAGCTTTGAGTGCTAAGCGAATAGCTCCGAGTTCGAGGAGATTGATCTGCTGTGCAGCTTCCCAGGGAGACCAGAGGCACTGGGTGCACTTGCCCAGACAATGCGCTCCCCAGCCTTGCAGGGAGGCATCTGTTGTGAGCATCACTGTGTAACCTGGAATCTGAAAGGGCACCCCTTTCAGCAGATTGGGTGGGTGTAGCCACCAGTTGAGGGAGTGCAGAAATGGTCTGGACACTCTTATTCTGTTGCTGAGGTTGCCTGTGACCACTGAGCTCGAAGACACCACTGTGCAGGCCTCATATGGAGCCTGGCATTGGGGGTCACATGTACTGTCAAAGCCATGTGGCCTAGAAGCCTCAGGCAGAGTCTGGCGGAGACCAGGGACCTGCTGAGAAACTGACTTGCCAAGGCCATCAACCTTTGGGCTCTGTTTTCTGGCAAGAATGCCTTTGCCAGGAGAGAGTCCAACCTTGCCCCTATGAACTCCAAGTTCTGGGAAGGGAGCAAAGTGGACTTTGCGAAGTTTATGACAAACCCCAGGCGTTGTAGAAGAGCAATGGTCCTGAGGGTGGCTTGATTGGCCTCTTGACCTGTCTGACCCCTGATGAGCCAGTCGTCCAGATAGGGGAAGACAAAGATGCCCTGATTTCTCAGGTAGGCCGCCACCACTGCTAAGCACTTTGTAAAGACTCTGGGGGCGGAGGTGAGGCCGAAAGGCAGCACTCTGTACTGATAATGGTTTCCTCCCACGATGAACCTTTAGGTACTTTCTGTGGTCTGGATGAATGAGGATGTGAGTGTACGCATCCTTTAGATCTAAGGAGCATAGCCAATCTCCCTGCTGGAGGTAGGACAGAAGGGTTCCAAGAGTAAGCATCTTGAACTTTTCTTTCACTAGGAACTTGAGGTTCCTGAGGTCCAGAATGGGACGAAGGCCACCGGTCCTTTTGGGCACCAGGAAATACCTGGAGTAGAATCCGTGACCTTGCAAGTGGGGAGGCACATGCTCCAGCGCCCTGTCCACCAACAGACCCTGAAGCTCCTGACGGAGAAGGTCTGTGTGCAGAGGAGGCCTTGAAGGCTCCCCTGGAAAGTATGGGGGTGGCAGTTGGTGGAAATGGAGGGCATATCCCTTGTGGATTATCTCCAGAACCCAACTGTCCCCGGTGATAAAGGGGCCACTGGTGGGCAAAGAGGGCGAGACAACCTCCTGTGCAGGGTTGGGAGAGCAGTGGAGGAGAGGCTATGCTCAAGGAATCAAAAGCCCCCACCCTGCTGAGTGGTAGCAGGGGCCTGAGGCTTGGGGGTCCTCTGCCTACGGGGCCCATTACCCTGGCCCTTGGCTTGCTGACCCTGGGGGGCAGCCTGATATTGTGGGTACTGTTTGTAGGCAGTGCCCTTCCTCGGGTAAAGCGTAGTTACTCACCTGTAACAGGTGTTCTCCAGGAGCAGCAGGAATCAGTCCTCACTTATGGGTGACGTCGGCGCCGACGGAGCCCCCGCGGAGCAATTTTCCCCAGCTTTCAAAGAAAGCCTTTGGGAATTGCAGCGCGCATGCGCGGTCCTCTTCCCGCCCAAGGGTGCCATCTTAGCCAGTCAGATGACATAGCTAAAAAGACAGCATAAAAATTTGCAAAAAAACTAAAGCAGACGATTGCAACTCCAAGGGGAGGAGGGAGGGTTGTGAGGACTGATTCCTGCTGCTCCTGGAGAACACCTGTTACAGGTGAGTAACTACGCTTTCTCCAGGACCAAGCAGGAAGTCAGTCCTCACTTATGGGACTCCCAAGCTCAAGGCTACCGGAGACCCTAAGCACAAAAATGAGCTCCCTCTAGCTCAGCAGCACAGAAGGAAAGAATCTTCGCTGAATTATTACCCACCGGTAGCCCCCATCCGGGATGGAGGGTAGGAGTTGCTCAGACCTCAAAGAGATTACGGAGGACTGCCTGTCCGAAAGCACTGTCCCTGCGGGACTCCCTCTCGAGACAGTAATGGACCGCAAAAGTCTGGCTCGAAGACCAAGTAGCGGCCCGGCAGATGTCTGCCAGCGGAACAGAGCGGAGGTAAGCCACTGACGTAGCCTTTGCCCGAACGCAATGAGCCGTGACTCGACTTTCCAAGGAGAGTCCGGCTGCCCCATAAGCCCAAGAGATACAGTCCGCAACCCAGATGGACAGAGTACGCTTGGAGACCGGGAGCCCCAATTTATTGGGGTCAAAAGACACAAAAAGCTGAGCAGCTTTACGGTGCTCCCGCGTACGGTCAAGGTAGAAGTTCAAAGCCCTTCTACAGTCCAGGGTATGGAGTACCGTTTCAGCTCGGCTGGAGTGTGGCCTGGGAAAGAAGGTTGGAAGTAGCACCTCCTGATTGATGTGAAAAGGGGAAACCACTTTTGGAAGAAATTTTGGGTGAGTCCGTAGGACTACCCTATTTTTGTAGAACCGAGTGTAAGGGGGATCAGACACGAGGGCCTGCAATTCACTTACGCGTCTAGCGGAAGTGAGGGCTATCAAGAACAGTGTTTTCCAAGACAGAAAACGGAGAGAACAGGTAGCCATAGGTTCAAAAGGCGGACAGGTGATCCGCTGCAAAACCACATTCAGGTCCCAGTTAGGCGCTGGCGGGCGCAGAGGTGGTTTAAGTAGAAGGAGACCTCGGAGAAACCTCGCTACGAGAGGGTCGCTGGAGAGAGGTCTGCCGTCCACCGGCACATGATGTGCCGAAAGAGCACTGAGGTGAACTTTGACGGAGTTGGACTTAAGTCCCAGATTAGAGAGGTGTAGCAAGTACTGCAAGATCACCGACACCGGGCAGGAGAAGGGATCCTGAGACTGTTGGGTACACCAAACGGAAAAGCGACGCCATTTAAGGGCGTAGCATTTGCGGGTAGAAGGTCGTCGCGAAGCCAAGACGACCTCCTCCACCTCAGCCGGCAGGAGAAGGGGAGCAAGGACTACCCTCTCAGCAGCCAGGCCATGAGGTTGAGAGACCTGAGGTTGGGGTGTAGCAGAGACCCCTGATGCTGAGTGAGGAGATCCGGTTGAAACCCCAGAGGGAATGGATCCTCCACCGCTAATTGCAGCAGGAGGGGAAACCACGGCTGTCTGGGCCAGCGAGGGGCCACCAGGATCATGAAGGCTTTGTCTCGGAGAACCTTGAAAAGAGTCCGAGAGACTAGCGGGATGGGAGGGAAAGCGTACAGTAGGCTCCCGACCATGAGAGTAGAAAAGCGTCCGCCGCAACCCGAAGGGGGTGGGGCTGACGAGAGCAGAAGCGAGGAAGTTGTCGGTTGTGAGGACTGGCAAAGAGATCCACCGTGGGGAGGCCCCACTTTAGAAAGAGCTTCTGAACTACCAAGGGATCCAGACGCCACTCGTGCGGCTGGAGGATCCTGCTGAGTTTGTCCGCCAGGTAATTCTCTTGGCCTGGGAGATAAACTGCCTTGAGGAGAATGCCGTGACTGACGGCCCAAGAGCAGAGCTTCTGTGCCTCCCGGCAGAGGAGGAAGGAGCCCGTGCCCCCTTGCTTGTTCACGTAGAACATGGCAACTTGATTGTCCGTCTGGACAAGGACGGACTGGTGAGAAGTCAGGTGGGAGAAAGCCTTGAGAGCCAGGCGGATCGCCCTGAGCTCCAGGAAGTTGATCTGCTGAGCAGACTCCCACGTGGTCCAGAGGCCCTGAGTACGTGCCCCTTGGCAATGCGCACCCCAGCCCAGGAGGGATGCATCTGTTGTCAGCACCCGGGCCGGCTGAGGTGACTGGAAAGGCATTCCGAACATCAGGTTCGGCTGCTGAAGCCACCAATGGAGAGACGAGATCAGCGGCTCGGAGACGCGCACTAGGTCTGCTAGGCCGCCTGTGGCTTGTCGCCACTGCTGGCGGAGACACCATTGAGCAGGCCGCATATTCAGGCGGGCATTGGGGGTCACATGGACGGTGGAAGCCATATGGCCGAGTAGTCTCAGGAAGCGCCTGGCGGAGACCAGGGGCTGGCTGCGAAAACGGTCGGCTAGGTCCATGAGCCGTTGAGCCCTGTCGAGCGGTAGGTATGCTCGTGCCTGAGGAGTGTGCAGCCTTGCGCCGATGAACTCGAGATCCTGTGAGGGGAGCAAAGTGGACTTTGCGAAGTTTATAACAAAGCCCAAGTGCTACAGAAGAGTCACCGTGCGGCGCGTGGCGGTGGTGACCTCCCGAGCGGACGCTGCTCTGATGAGCCAGTCGTCGAGGTACGGAAAGACATAGAGGCCGTGAAGCCGGAGATGGGCCGCCACCACCGCGAGACATTTTGTGAAGACTCGCGGTGCGGAGGACAGGCCAAAGGGCAGTACTCTGTACTGGTAATGAATTCCCGCCACCACAAACCTTAGGTATTGTCGGTGGCTTGGGTGGATGAGGATGTGCGTGTAGGCATCCTTTAGATCCAAGAAGCATAGCCAATCTCCCTGCTGGAGGTAGGGCAGAAGGATTCCAAGGGTAAGCATCTTGAACTTCTCTCGCACGAGGAACTTGTTGAGGTTGCGCAAGTCCAGGATGGGTCTGAGGCCTCCTGTTCTCTTTGGTATCAGAAAATACCTGGAGTAAAAGCCTTGACCTTTCAGGTGGTGGGGCACCGGTTCCACCGCCTGCTCCTGTAGAAGACCTGCTAACTCCTGAAGGAGTAATTCCCTGTGCAGAGGGGGTCGTGGAGGTTCTCCCGGAAAAAAGGAGGGAGGGACCTGATGGAAGTGGAGAAGGTAGCCTTCTCGCACGACTTGAAGCACCCAGGCATCTGAGGTGATGCTGGACCACCTGTGGGCGAAGTGAACCAGCCGGCCTCCGGTGCTGGGAGGAACCAGCGGGGGGGGAGAGGCTATGCTTAGTGAGTCAAAAACCCCCACCCTGCTGAGCAGGGGCTGGTGGTGCAGGCTTGGGGGCCTGCTGCCTACGGGACCCGTTACCCCGTCCCTTGGCCTGCTGGCCCTGTTGGGGAGCTGCAGGGGCCTGATAATGGGGTATTGTTTGTAGGCAGCCGCCTTCCTCGGGTAAAAGGACTTTTTTCCCGAGCCCTTCTTCTTCTGGGAAGGGGCGGAGGTCTTCCTAGAAAGCCTGGTCCTGGTGAGAGTCTCAGTCTCAATTTGTGCAGCCTTTTCAGCCATGGGCTTGCCAAAGAGGTTTTCGCCTCGGCAGGGGACATCGACCAACTTGTCCTGCACCCAGGGCTCAAGGTCTGACGACTGAAGCCAAGCCTGTCGGCGGGCACCGATGCCGGCTGCGGCCACTCGAGCCGATGCTTCAAAGCCATCATAGGCTGCTCGGGACATGAACTTTGAGCATTCCCGAATGCCAGTGGACAAGGCCAGGAACCTCCGCAAGGGTTCCTCGGACAAACCAGCGGAGAATCCGGCTAGCTCTTTAGCCAGGTCTCGGAGATACATGCCCATGTATAGCTGGTAGGTCTGGACAGGACACGCAAGCATAGAGCCCTGGAAACACTTCTTACCAAGGCCATCCAGGTTACGGGCCTCCCTGCCAGGAGGCACCGAGGAGTGCATCTTCTGGCTCTTAAGACGATGCATGGCCGATTCCACTACCATGGAATGGTGTGGTAGCTGTGCCTTTTGGAAGCCAGGGCTCTTGCGGACTCGATAGATAGAATCGACCCGCTTGCTCAGGACCGGCGAGGTGGCCGGACTCTCCCACATGCGGAAGAGTAGTCGTTCCAGCATGGGAGGAACCGGTACAGTAAAGTGTTCCCTGGCGGGAGAGTCATACTGGAGGGCGTCGAGCTCTTCGGCTCGAGGCTCATCCTCGGGGTCCGCAGGGAAGGCCAAAGCCTTGGCCATATCCCTGACGAAGTCCGAGAACCGGGCATCCTCCGGGGGGGACTGCTTCCGAGGTTCGGACTCCGGTGAGTCCGAGGGGACACACCGAGTCCGGAAAGAATCAGGTGACTCTTCCTCTTCAGACTCCCAGACCGACTCCGACGAGGACTCGGTGGGGTCGGCCCGGGCAGGGCGCGGCGCCTGCCGCCCCGACGCCGAGGGAGTCGGCGTCGGCGACCTCGGTCCCGAACGGGAGGCCGAGGGTGACCTCGACCGAGGATCGACTCGAGTTCGCATCGACTCGAGGATCGGCTCGGTCTCCGGGGTCGACTTGGACGTCGATGTCCCGGCGGTCGGGGCAGCGACGCCAGCGAAGCCAGCGAGCAGTGCCCGCTGCTGGTCCATGAAGGCAGACAGTCTGCTCTCCAAGGCCGTCAACCTGAGTCCGAGCTCAGGTGACCCAGCAGCCCCCGACTCGGGCCCCGACGGCGTCGGGCCCGACGTCGGCTGTCGCGGAGGCGAGTCCAGGAGGACCACAGGACTTACCCGAGCAGGCAGCTCCGACTCCAGGCGAGGTCGCTTCGTGAGGTGCTCCTTCTCCAAGGACCCGGGGCGGCTATCGGGGCTATGCGACCTGGCCCTCGCGGAGCCAGGAGCGTCCACCGACGCCGCCCTCGCGGGTTTCACCTTACGTCGATGGTCCCCGGAGGGAGAACCCCTGTCGGAGGAACTCCGGCGACGGTCCGAGCTGGAACCTTTGGACGCGGAGGCCTCCGACGAGGTCCGGGTACGGCTGGGGTCAGCGAAGATCCTATCCCGCTGATGCCGCCGACTTCTCAACGCTTTGGAGGACATTTTGCCGCAGGGTCCACAGATCAGTTCTTCATGATCCGGGCCCAGGCAGCGGAGGCAAAAGTCGTGTGTGTCAGTTAGTGACATATTTCGGTCACACTGACCACACCACTTAAAACCACTGGCAGCCATCGGGGGAAAAAGGGCCCCGGCGAGGTCAAAGGACCGGGCTGCCAGGGAAAAACCGAAAACGAAAACTGACTAAGTCAGAAAAACCGAAAAAAGAAGAGGACTCGTGACCGGCGTCGCGAGTCTGGGCGGGAAAAAGACCGGCGTCGAACCGAAGGAAAAGAAATAAAATTAGGAAGAAATATCAACTTTTTCGCGGGGACACGACGGGTACGTCTGTAGGGCTCCGCGGAAAAAAGAAGACTGGCTAAGATGGCACCCTTGGGCGGGAAGAGGACCGCGCATGCGCGCTGCAATTCCCAAAGGCTTTCTTTGAAAGCTGGGGAAAATTGCTCCGCGGGGGCTCCGTCGGCGCCGACGTCACCCATAAGTGAGGACTGACTTCCTGCTTGGTCCTGGAGAAAAGGGCTTTTTACCCGAGCCCTTCTTTTTATGAGAAGGGGCAGAGGTCTTCCTCGACAGCCTTGTCCGACTGAGGTGCTCGGTCTCGAGCTGAGCTGCCTTCTCGGTCATGGGCTTGCCAAAAAGGTTTTCACCTCGGCAAGGGACATCGACCAACTTGTCCTGAACCCATGGCTCGAGGTCCGATGACTGCAGCCATGCCAGGCGTCGAGCCGCGATGCCGGCTGCCGCAACTCGGGCCAAAGCCTCAAAGCCAACGTAGGCGGCACGGGACATGAACTTCGAGCAGTCCCGAATCCCCGAGGACAATGACAAATCTCTGCAAGGGTTCCACGGAGAGACCAGCAGAGAACCCGGCCAACTCCTTGGCCAGATCCCACAAGTACATGCCCATGTACAGCTGGTAAAACTGGACACGGCAAGCAAGCATCGAGCCCTGAAAGCACTTTCTACCGACGCCATCGAGGTTTCGGGCCTCTCTGCCAGGAGGCACCGCGGAGTGCATCTTCTGGCTCTTCAGACGATGCATGGCCCATTCCACAACCATGGAATGGTGTGGTAGCTGTGCCTTATGAAAGCCAGGGCTCTTCCGGAGCCGATAGATCGAATTGACTCGCTTGCTAAGAACCGGCGCCGAGGCCGGTGCCTCCCACATACGGAAGAGGAGCCGTTCCAGCATCGGAGGAACCGGGATAGTAAAGGCCTCCTTCGGAGGAGAGTCATACTGCAGCGCCTCGAGCTCTTCAGCTTGAGGCTCTTCCTCGGGGTCCGCCGGAATAGCCAAGGCAGTGGCCATATCCTGGACGAACTCCGAGAACCGGGTGTCCTCCGGGGGGGGGGACCTACTCCGGGGCTCAGACTGCGGTGAGTCCGAAGGGACGCACCGAGTCTTAAAGGTATCAGGAGACTCCTCGTCCTCCGTCTCCCAAGCGAACTTGTCCGAGGAAGAGTCGGGGTCCGACCCCACGGGGCCCTGGAGCACACGCCCTGATGCCGGAAGCACCGGCGTCGACGCCCTCAGTCCTGAACGGGAGGTCGAGGGAAACCGCAACCGAGGTCGACTCCGAGCCACGATGGACTCGAGTATCGGCTCGGTCTCCGGGGTCGACTTAGACGTCGACGTCCCGGTAGTCGGGGCAGATGCGCCAGACAGGCTGGCTATCAGTGCACGCTGCTGCTCCATGAAGGCAGACATTCTGCTCTCCAAGGCTGTCATCCTGAGACTCAGCTCGGGAGGAGAAGCAGCAGCCACCGACTCGGGCCCCGGTGGCGCCGGGCCCGACGTCGGCTCCCTGGGAGGAGAGTCCATGAGGACTACGGGGCTTACGTGTCCAGCAGACTCCGGCTTCACACGAGGAACTTTGGCAGGCTTCTCCGGTTCCACGAGCCCGGGGCGACAGTCGGGGGTCTTAGACCTGGCCCTCGAGGAGCCAGGGACCTCCTCCGACGCTGCCCTCGCGAGCCGTTTCTTCCTCTTGCGTTCCTGGTTGGGGGACCCCCTGTCCGAGGAGCTTCGACGGCACTCGGGATCGGAATCCCGAGATGTCGAGGCCTCAGACGAGGTCCGGGCCCGGCCGGAGGCTGAGTCTGAGAAAAGCCTTTCCTTTTGCTGCTGGCGACTTCGTAGTGCCTTGGAAGACATTTTCCCACAGGCCCCGCACGACTTAAGATCGTGGTCGGGGCCGAGGCACCGAAGGCAGCAGTCGTGTGTGTCGGTGAGAGACATTAGTTTCTTACACCGATCACACTTCTTAAAACCGCTGGAAGCCATCGGGGAAAAACAGTCCCCGCGAGGTCAAAAGACCAGCCTTCCAGGGAAACAGAGAAAAAAGGGTGCGAACGCCAGCCACGAAGGGCAAAAACCGAAAAAGAAGAATCGGGCTCGATACCGGTGTACCGAACCCGGCGGGAGGGGAATTGGCGTCGAACCGGTAGAAAAGAGCAAAAATCGCTGAAAAATCTAATTTTATCCGGGAAAACTGGACACAGGTCCGGTGGGCTTCACGGAAAAAAAAAAAAGAGACTGAGGTAAGATTGCACCTTTAGGCGGGAAGGGAACCGCGCATGCGTGCCTGCATTCCCAAAGGCTTTCATAGAAAGCTGGGGAAATGCTCCGCTGGGGCTTCATCGGCGCCGATGACACCCATGTGAGGACTGCCTTCCTGCTTGGTCCTGGAGAATGATCAATCTGATATGGCTGCAAACACACAGTCACAGAAAGGCACTATTGAGAGTACCAGCTGCCCTCTGGTGGCCATAGACCGTAGCACAGGCACTTCTTGGTTGACAGTTAACTGTTATATACTTTTTTTATATCCTAAGGTTTCCTAAACCTGTCCCTGTGAAACCACAGGCATTTGGGCAACTTTCACTATAGAATACACAAAGGCACACTTCCAGCCTGTCCCTCCTTCCAACTACAAGTTAGGACTCTGCTCTTGAACCTAAAAGCTGGCAATTTGCCTAATATCCCGGGACTTAACAGATGCTTCTCAGAGATATGATTAGGAGGGAAAGAACATGTGGTATCAGAGATCAATGCCAAAACTGCTGTCCTATAAAACTAAAAATAAACTTAAAAATAAAGAGGACTGACAACAGCCCCCTTAAGGCTGAGGAACCCCCCCGAGCCTCAAAAAACCTACAAACAAAAGAAAGAAACACTAGGCCCAAAAATCTAGCTATTCTGCCTGTCGTCTTCTTCACACAGGCAGCTCCCTGCAACTCTCGCCATGAGGTCCAAATACCTAGAGAGAAAATGGCCGCCCCTTCGCCAATGAATTTTGGCACCAAGAACAGCCGCCGCTGCAAAAAGGAGGCCTCAGCAGACCAACCGAGCCTGAAGGCCTTACCTGCAGGGCCGAAAGCCACGCAGCCTGCTCCTACTGCCTTGATTTCATCCGATCCTCAAGCCGCGCTGTCGTGCCCAACAGCCACGGTGAGGACCGCTCAGCCGGTTCCACAGAGTAAAATTAAAATCCCGCAGCAACGGAGAGGCTCCGTCTCACACAGGTTCAGTGTGGCTGTACGGGTCCCAGAGCTCTCTCCCGTACCATCCAGGGAGAGAGATCCGCATCGGCGAATGCCTGCAGCAAGTGAAAATAACTGACAAGGAGGGAAGGCGAGAGCTGCTACTAATTTAAAGAGCCAGGCTCAAATTTAAAATTACTGTAAATAAGGAAATTTGTTCCTAATAACTAAAGGGAACTAATCTCCGATTGCCAATTAACCAAAGGTAACTGAATTAAAAGTAAAATTAAAAGTAAAAATCAAAAGTAAAATCAGAATAGAATGTGCCACACTAAATGCTCCTTATCTGTTCCCCCCAAGTGAGCCCAGAAGCTAGGCTCACTACGTCCTCCTGCTGCATGGAGACTGGACACACTGGGGGCTGATGGGAGATATCAGCAGGCTATATCCAGTGATGTCACGACTTTGACATGCCCAGTCTCCAAGCTGCAGGAGGAGGTGCACAACCCAGAGGTGGAGGACTAAACTGGAGGAACGATAAGGAATAGAATTTTAAGTTAGAATAGAATTCCAATGAGAAAACCTAGATTGCCTTACAACCTATCACTGTGCTGATAAGCAGGCCATGATATACTTGTATTATTGTTAATGAGCTGAGACATATCACCTATTTCAGTTTCACTATTCTCAGAGCAGTCTGAACCTTGGCTCCACGGGTTCCTTGGACTCCTACTTTTCTTCCAGCTCTTTCAGGGTGTATAATACACAACATCCTCTCCCTTTGTTTGGGAATCACACCTCCAGCCCCATCCAAGGGATTTTTTTATTCAGTGAGCTTTGGGGACTGGAGGTACTGTATAAATCTTCTATCCTAGTCCACATGTGAACTTGCACCTCCAACCCACTCTTTAGTGATTCTGGGAAATGGCACTTCCAGCCCTCACCTGGATGCTGGGACCACTTTGGAGACTTTTTCCTAAAACCACAAGCCTAGATGACCAGGGCACAACACTAGCAGCACATGCTCTTCTCAGGCGTGCCTAGCACCAGATGGGTAGCATCAGGCAACTTAACCTCCTCTAAAATTATTAAATACTGCATTCCTACATCACTCAACTGTATCCACACCCACCCCAGATAGCTATCACTCTATCCTCCCAATATGACACTCATGTTAACCATGGGGCATCCTTCCCTTTCTGAGAATATGCTGTCATCAATCAACAAAGGGAATTTACTTGAACTACCAGGGGGCACTAATGGGAGGGAAAATTGCAACCATTCTCTGTAAATAAAACTGTGCATAGATTAAGTGATTGAAAATATAGCAGCATACTTAATCACTTATGTATATTTGATTGCTGTAAACCACCTCATAGCGTTCAGTGAAATGGTCTAGAAATTTGAGAAATAAAATTTAAATTACAAATAACCTAAAATAAAACAAACTGGATAACACTGGTAGGAAACGTTAGAGGGGAAGAGTCTTCAAAGCTCTAATCATGTCACCAACTTATATAAGGTTCAATTTAAGGTGCTATGCGTAACCTTTAAACATACAAACATGACGGCAGAAAAATATCATATGGCCTATCCAGTCTGCCCTTTCATACCAACTACTATAGTCCCTTTTTTTCCCTTTAGAGATCTTCTGCGTTGGTCCCATGCTTTTCTTGCATTCAGATACTGAGCTGGTCTCTACTACCTCCACTGAGAGCCTGTTACACACATCTGCCACTCTTTCCGTAAAGAAATATGTCTGCATATTACTCCTGAGTCTAACACCTTTCACCTTCATCCTATGTCCTCTTATTGCAGAGTTTTCTTTCCACTGAAAGAGGCTCTCCTCCTGTTCATTTATGCACGAAGGTATTTCAACTTCTATCATATCTCCTCTCTCCCGCTTTTCCTTCAAGGTATACATATTGAGATTTTTAAGTCTGTCCCCATATGCCTTATGACACAGATCATTTTGGTAGCCACCTTCTAAACAGACTCCATTCTGTTTATATTCTTTGGAAGGCGTGGTCTCCAGAAATGCACACAATGTTCCAAATGAGATCTCACCAAAGACTTATACAGAGGCACTATCACCTTTTTCCTGCTGGCCATTCCTCTACCTATGTATCCAAGCATCCTTCTGGTTTTTGCCGTCACTTTTTCTACCCGTTTAGCCACCTTAAGATTATCACCCTCCCAGGTCCTGCTCTTCTTTTGGGGAAAAAGTACTTCACCCTCTATACTGTACCACTCCTTTGGATCATGACCCTGCATTTTTTAGCATTAAATCCTCAGCTGCCAAATTCTTGGCCATTCTTCAAGCTTAGCAAGATCCCTCCTCATGTTGTTATCTACTCCTTCTTGGGTGTCTACTCTATTGCAGATTTTGGTATCATCTGCAAAGAGGCAAACCTTATCTGACAGCCCTTCTACAATATCACTAACAAAACTGTTAAAAAAAGAATTGGACCAAGGACAGATCCCTGCAGCACCACTGGTTACATCCTTCTCAGAGTAAGCTTCATTTATCTGCACCCTTTGTCGCCTCCCATTCAACCAATTCCTAAGCCATTCAGTCGCTGTAAGGTCTATTCCTAGGACACTCAATTTATTTATAAGTTGTATGCGTGGAATGGCATCAAAAGCTTTACTGAAACCTAAGCACACCACATCTAGGATTCTCCTTCGATCCAACTCTTTGGTCGCCCAATCAAAGAAATTAGATTTGTCTGACAAGACCTACCCCTTGTAAAACAATGCTGTCTCGGATCCTGCAATCCATTCAACTCCAGAAACGTCACTATCCTAGGAGGAGTAAATTAATGGAAATGCTGCTAAAAACAGAGAAGTCAGACTAACCGGCCTATGGTTCTCAACCTCATCCTTATTTCCGCTTTTGTGTAAAGGGTCCACATGCGCCTTCCTCCAGTCCTCTGGGACCACTCCCAATTCTAAAGAAGCACTGAAACGGTCAGACAGTGGATTCGCTAGAACTTCCAAGTTCCTTCACTACTCTGGAATGCTGCTGGCCTCTGGAATAACTTCCTACAAATCTAAGAAACAGAGGACTTCACTCATTTCCAAAAAGAATTTAAAACTCTGCTCTTTAAAAGACCATTTTGATGGCAAAACATAACTCGGATTTAATCGTAACTCCGCTGCAACCGATAACTGTACAAATTTCTTTACACACAGAACAATGTTGGTCAATTCTCCTTTTGTTATATAGGTCAACATGCCCATGTTAAACAAGCTGGTCATTAAATCAAACATTTTAATCTTCCTTTAACCACTGCAGTTAAGCATCGCTCTATAAAAACTTACTACTCAGTAAAACAAATATTCACTCCTCCATGTACCACTCCATCTAACATCAATATGTAATATATACACAACCATGTAATATAGGTTAAATGCTAAAAGTTACTCTTCATCATTTACTTCATTGTTAAATGTTTTATTTATTTATTTAGAACAAACTGAAATTACATTGAACAGGGTATTATAACTTGGAGATAACTATTTTACAGGGAACATGGGCTATGGAGGGTTAAGTGGCTTGCTCAAGACCACAAGGAGCACTGTGGGACTAGAAACCCCAGTCCTTCCGGCCCAAGATTGCTGTCCTCTGGTGGGATTTGAACCCCCAACCTTCCGGCCTGAAGTACCTTGCCCCAACCATCAGGCTACTCCTCCACACCGCTCTGTGTTAACACTTCTTGTTTATTGTACTATCGATTGCAAATTACATATAGTCGAAGACAGTGCTAGAATTTAATTTTCTCTCTTGTTCTATGTAAGCCACCTTGACCCGGTGAAAGCCAGTATATAAATATAGCTAAATAAGTAAAATAATATTTAAAAACTTTCAAAACGTTTCATGTAAACTGCATTGACCATTGGAAATGTGGCATATAAAATAAATTGCTAAATATATTCCATCCGGCCCCATTGCTTTGTCTACTTTTAGGGGTATGTTTACTAAACCGCGGTAAAGGAGCAAGTGTGCTGTTAGCGCACGCTAACTGCACATCTGCACCCTTAGTGCATCCAAACAGTCACTTTAGCCTGCACTAATGGTACCTGTGGATGGACAGAAGGCATGCATAGGGCAGAGAGTGTGGGTCAATGGGTGGGAACAAGACTTACTCACTTAAATGCAAGCACCTTAACAGCAGGAACCCTAACACAATTCAAAACCTCACGGAAAGGGTGTTTTTGAGGACAGCAACGTGATGCACAGACAGGGGAGCCCAAGAGAGTGATAGTAGTGCTCCATTAGCAGCAACAGCATAGTTCCCAAGTATGAAAGGGCACATGGGTCATGCAGTGGGGGCTGCTAGTGCACAGGGGAGACCAGTCAGCTGCCTAAATGGCACATAAGAACTACAAAATATGCCAAACTGTGTCAGACCAAGGTCAATAATGCCCAGTATCCTGTAACCAACTGTGGCCAATTTGGTCACAAGTACTTAGTTCCCCCAAATGACACACAGGATCCCCAATAATTTCCTTCACATTATCCTTGGTTTTGGCCATATATAATTATCTTTTGGTGAGTATATTATGTTTGTCTTATATTTATTTTTACTGAGCTTATGGTCGTCTTTTTATACACAGCACTATCATACATACATACAGATTTTATGCTATTTTAGTTCTATATTGCTTGTAATTTAAGCTTTTATGTTATAGCCTTTGAAATTTCTTATGGTTATGTTATATTTATGTTTTTCAGTTCTCCATGCTCTTTTTATAACTCTTTTTTTATGTCTATTGATAAAACAATTTTATGGTTTTATATTTAGTGGTCATTGTCCCCTGATGAAGGCCCGCTGGCCGAAACACGTGTAGGGGGACCATATAATAAAGTTGGTTTTATCCTCCAAGGGTTCCTTCGCCTGCTTTTGTGGGTTTGTGCTTGGGACTGCAGGTGGAGTATGCCTTCCTGCTTTTGCGTTTTCTGTTTTGCCATCATTGTGACCTCCCAGCTTTACATAATGAGGATATATCTCGTACATTCAGGCAAACACTCATTGAAACAGTTTGTTGTAAGAGAACAGATAAATTTATCATGTATACATGTATCACATGTCGGTGGCTCCATTTGTCAGTAAGGTCTTTATTCAAGAACACTGTCGGGCGGGTTTTTTTTTTTACACTAAGGTATTTTGGTTGTCCTTGTGGAAGGCATATTACATAGCAATGCTAAGCTTTTTACAATTTTAAAGTTTGTCATTGCAATATTCTTCATTATTTATTCTTTAAACAGCATTTATAGATAAAAAGAAAATATTCTCTATTGGATTGGTTTCATACCCGTACATGGGCTCCATAATGTTTTTGTTTTTTTGACCCAACTTTTTAACAGCTGTGTTTTTAGATGTACGTCGTAATATGCAGCATAAGGCGATTATAATATTTATTTTATTTACTTTTAGTGGCAATAGTTTCTTTAAACTGACAGGATTTTAGAAAGTATTGGTATATTTTATTTCTAATGTGTTCTCATCTCTTCCATCTCTTTTATCTTTTACTCACATACGTCAGTGTTATCCATGTGTTTATTTTGTTTTATTTTACTTAAAGTTTTATAATGTAACACATTGATATCTCCAGCACAATATGCACGTGGATGCTATAATATCTTTTAACATATAGTTCTGGTTTTATTATTATAGTGTTCTCGTATTTTAACATTTGTTTATGGTTTATTATTTATGATATACCACATTGACAATTTTTAGTACAGTATACATGTGAATGACATTTTTCTCAGCTTTTATGGTTTTATTATATGTTTATTAATTACCTATGTTTTTTTATATTTTAATATGTTGTTTATGTTTTATGATTCTTCTTATTATTTTCGAGGTTTGTCTCCTCAAAATCCCCCTGAAGAAGGCCTGTTGGCCAAAACGCATAGGGGTCAATAAAAGGGGTTTTATAAACCTGAAATCTGCCAATCCTTGTACCCGCTTTCTTGGTCCTTCACAGGCAGAAGAAGTGGACAGATTTAATTGAAAGAGATCTGTATAATCACACCAATGCAAATAGATTCCTTATTCACTCTTTCTAGTTTAACCCCCAGTGCCTCCTCCTTCCCTGGTAAGCCTTGTAATTCTGCAGCTTTAATATGACTTTTTACATATAGTGCCGCCGCTCCCCTTTTTGCTCCTCTGTCCTTCCTGAATTAAGTATAGCCTGGTATAATTACATCCCAGTCATGGTTATCCGTGAACCAGTCTCCCTAACTGCCACTAAATCCAAGTCAGCCTCTTCCATTAAAGCCTCGACATCTGGGATTTTATTTTCCATGCTATGGTATTAATGCACACTGCTTTCCAAACACTGCACCTTTTACCCATTTCTACAGAAGTATTAAATGTTTCACGTATCTGAAGTCTTCTACTTAACTGGAAGCTTTCTTCACCCATCCAACAAATCCAGTTTAAAGCCCTCTTTAGTAGGCTAGCCAGTCTGCTGTGAAAGACACTTTGACCCTTCTTGGATAAAAGGACACCATCTCTGCTCAGCAGCTCTTGGAAAATCATCCCATGGTCCAGGAAACGAAAACACTCTTGATCACACCATCCACATAACCATGCATTCATCTCCAGGATGGGAGCTTCTCTGCCTCAGCTTTTACCTTCAACAGAGAGGATTGAAGAGAACACCACCTGTGTACCCATCTACTACTACTACTACTTATTTGTACAGCACAAGGTGTACTCAGTGCTGTATAGACACATGTAGAAGATGGTCCCTGCTCAGAGTTTACAATCTAGTCAAGACAGATATATCCTTATCCTTAACTTTTGTGCTATCTAGGGAAATGATAAGGAAACACATAGGAGACTAAGCGAATCAGCATCCAAAAGCGGCCTCGAAGAGGCAAGTTTTCAGCCTGGATTTGAAAAGGGCCAGAATGCTTCACCCTCTCCCCCAGAGCCATGACGTTACACGGATACATTTGGAGGGATACTTAGCAGCCTCATTTGTGCAGACATGTATGAGCATCATCAGTTAATAGTCAATAGGCTTGATGAGTCTCCATAAACTGTCTATAACATCTCGGATTTTGGCACCTGACAGATAGCACACCTCCCTGGACATCAAATCTAGTTGGTGGATGAATGCCTTAGTACTCCTCAGAAGAGAGTCTCCAACCACTACTACCCTTCACTTCCTTGTGGTCACCAATTCTGCAACTTTGAGGTGCTTGAACTCTGGTTCTTCCCGTTCCTGGGGATGTTATAACCTTCTTCAAATCCAGGTCTGCATACTGGTTCTTCAATTCATAGGGCTGGAGGAGTTGAACTGTCAATTCTGCAGGATCTGGTGACTCACGTTCAAATCTCTTCATGCTGTAGCATACCATGTTTACCTGTCAAAGAACTTGGATGCCTCAAGAACCAACTCAATGTATTTCTCGCCGTCATAAATGCTTCTCAGCCTTGTCATCTTTCTTGAGGGCTTCAGCTTGCAGGCATCATGCAAATGGAACCCATCCCTCGACTAAGCTGTCTGTATGGACAGAGGCTGAAGCTGTAATGGGGGGCAACAACTTTAGCAACACAATTCTTCCCAGGCATAGTTCAGTTGCTGGAAATGTGATACCTGTTGAAGAAAATGAGAAGGACCTACCAAAGTCCCAAAATTTCCTCGGAGAAAAAGCAGCTAGCCTGTTTTGTGTGTGTGTTCTAACAGCTCTATTATATATACCTGCATATAGTCCTGCTAGCTTACTAGACAACTATTTTACACTACTAAATTCTGATATTATGCATCAGATATATTGTTTAATGTGTTCCCTTTGTAAAATTACCTAATCAAGGCTCCTTCAAGGATATCAAATTGTTTATTTTTAGTAGATATTCAAATAGGGAAAATCTAGGAAGTAAACAATTTCCTAAACCAACCAATAAAAAAAAATGTTATCTTTGCTAACAAGCTAATTGGTGAGTACTTGCCCTATATAGCAAGAATTCTCACATGGGATGGGTGGGAGCTAACACCTAAAAAAGGCAGTGACTTCAAAAAGCTTGCCTTTCTTTTTGAAGCTAAGGCTAGAAAAGAAAAGAAACCAAACTATAACAGCAAAAAAAAAAAAAAAAAGCTTTGCTTAAGAACACAAATATATCCCTTTTGCAAAACAGCTACAATTCACTAGAGAATGTAGCAGAAAGAGTTAGCAATTTAAAATGAAAAAAGCCCCCTTTACAAGCTCTCAGGCAGTGAGTTTGTATTCAAGTGCCACAGAAGTATCTTGCTTGCAATGGAGATGCTGTAGGAATGGCCTACACTGCATGAGTAAGTTTCCAAACATTTGCAGGTGCTCTGTGGGGCAGTTCTTTCCACATAAGCTATTATCTGCTTGCACGTACTGCTAGCTATTCCTTTTTTTTTTTTTAGTGCTCTCTAGAAAGCAGTTAAGCCTACAAATCAACATTCATCCATTCTTCTATCTTGTCTTCATGCTTTGGAATGGGCTGTCAAAGCAAAACGATTCACAAAGTACTACTACTATTCAGCGCTTATAAAGCGCCACGCACGCAGCGCTGCACAGCTAGCCTACAGGAGGTAGCCAACATACAAGAGACAGTCCCTGCCCGTCAGAGTCATGCTCATCGGAGCTTACAATCTAGTTAGAACAGTACATAGCATTAGTCAGTTTGCGCACGGTTCGGTGTGGTCTATAGTTTGGTCATAAACATTGACGGGGGTTAGGGTAAGATGAGGAGGAAGTCAGGATTTGAATGCAACAGTGAAGAGGTAAGTCTTCAACCTGGATTTGAAGGGGGCCAGGGAGGATGCCTGGCGCAGACACGCAGGTAGGCTGTTCCAGGCGTAAGGTGCAGCAAGGTAAAAGGAGCGCAGTCGGGAGTTCGTGGTGCGGGTGAAAGGCATTGATAGAAGTAGTTTGTTAGCAGACGCAAATTTCGAGAGGGGACGTAGGGAGAGATAAGAGATGAGGGGTATTGAGGGGCCATAGAGTTAATGCATTTATAGGTCAGCAGAAGAAGCTTGAATTGGATGTGGAGTTGAACAGGGAGCCAGTGAAGTGACTTGAGAACAGGAGTAATGTGGGCATAGCGAGTCTGGCAGAAGATTAGTCGAGCAGCATGATTTTGTATAGATTGGAGGGGAAGGAGGTGGCTCACGGGGAGACCAGCGAGGAGTAGGTTGCAGTAGTCAAGGCGAGAGGAGATTAAAGAGTGGATAAGCGTTTTCGTAGTGTGTTCAGAGAGGAGGGGGCGGATTTTGCTGATGTCGTATAGAAAGAAGTGGCAGCTACAAGCTGGATATGAGCAGAGGAGGAGAGAGAGGTGTCAAAAATAACCACTAGATTGCGGGCCGAGGGAACAGGAAAGATAGTAGATCCATCCACATGGATTGAGAGAGGGGGAAGTGGGGGGGAGGAGTTAGGTGGGAAGACAAGTAGTTCAGTCTTGACCATGTTCAATTTCAATCAGCGATAAGACATCCAGGCAGCGATATCCGAAAGGCAGGCAGATATCTTGGACTGGGTTGCCGGAGAGATATTAGCTGTAGAGAGGCAGATTTGGGAGCCATCAGCATAGAGATGGTACTGAAAGCCATGGGAGGAGATATGCGCGCCAAGGCCTTGGGTATAGAGAGAGAAGAGGAGGGGGCCCAAGACGGATCCCTGGGGTACACCTACATGAAGCGGGGTAGGGGAGGAGCCACCAGAGCATACACTGAATGAGCGATGGGAAAGGTAGGAGGAGAACCAGGATAGTATGGAGTCCTTGAAGCCAAGCAAGGAGAGGGTGATGAGGAGGTGGTCGTGGTCAACGGTGTCAAAGGCAGCAGAAAGGTCAAGAAGGATGAGGACAGAGGCCCTTGGATTTAGCCAGGAACAGGTCTTTGTGACTTTTGTGAGTGCCGTTTCAGTGGAGTGTAGGGGACGGAAGGCGGATTGAAGTGGGTCCAAGAGGGCCTGGGAGGTGAGGAAGTCAAGGCAGCGACCGTGGACTACTCGTTCTAATAGTTTGGATATGAAGGGAAGGAGGGAGATGGGTCGATAGTTAGAAGGGCATGTGGGATCAAGTGAGGCTTTCTTGAGGAGGGGTGTGACAACAGCATGTTTGAAGTCAAGGGGGACAGTTGCAGTGGAGAGTGAAAGGTTGAGGATATGAGTGATGGAGGGGACAATGGTGAGGGGGATGGAACGTAGGAGATGGGTGGGGATAGGGTCTGATGAACAGGTGGTGGGTTTGGAGGAGTAAATTATCTCATGTTTAGATACCAGATAAAAGCAGTTTTTTAAAACAGTAATTTGAAGAAAGAATTTGGAGGGCGCCTTTTAATTGCCAGCATTCTAGTGCTTTCAGTAAACCACCATGATACATAATAGTGTCATAATCATTCCAATAAGATTTTAGACACTTGCAGAACATGAGTGGAGGAATGAGCCTTTGCATACCTCCACCCTGTCCCAACCAGCACTTGCTCCACCATCATTGCCACAATAGTGATCCCCATGTCCCCATCCTACCACTACCACCCTAGTGTTCCAGCTGTTTTCGCTGTCCAGCAATCTATGCAAGCCTGTCCTGTGGTTATGCCACTACCTGTCCTCAGTCTTCTGACCACGCAGGTGGAAGGCAAAAGCCTGAGCCTCCTTCCAGCTTGCAGAGTCCCTGAAGCCACAGAGATGTGCACCTTAGTACAGTGCACACGCACATCCTATTAGTCAATGACAGACACCTATGCCTTTTATATATAGTCACTGCAGATTTACCGATAATCTGTTTTTATGTATTACTTGTATGATTGGCCTTGGCTATTTTTCAGTTAGGAGCTTCTCCTATTAACATGTGATAACGTCCAGTAAACATGCCCCAAAAGTGTCAAGTGTCAACGTGGCACATTTCATTTCTATATCTGCAGTGGCACTTAGTGCACAGTAATGTCCATTATCACACGACAACATTTAGAAAATGTGTCAGGTACAAGGTCACAATAGAGGGTGAAATGACTTGACCATTTTAGTTTGTGAACCTATTTGGGCAAGGAAATAACTCATGAACCAGAATTTAACTCATCTTGATCTAGGATTTAGAAATGGTGAGCAATAAATTTGCATTTGATTTTAAATTTATCTTATTTACAAGAATTTATATACCACCTACTCTGGACAACTTGCCATTCAAAGCAGATTGCAAGGAAAATTACAAAAAAAGAAGGAATACATTATTTTACTGATTCCATATGCTACGAATGGAATCTATGTAAACAAACTGCCAAGAGATGCGGTAAAGCAGTGTTTGGAGTGTCAGGTTAATGTTGACAAGAGGCACATCTATAGGGTAAAACCAATAGTCTATTCAGGTTGCTATCTTGCCTCTGACTGTGACCAGTCTGAAATCACTTAGAAGTCCCTAGCAGATCCCAATAGGAAAGTCTGCTTCAAAATTATTCCCTTCAAGAAGTAAGTCTTAAGCATCTCCACCTCTCTCCGGCTAATGCTTACTTATGGACTCACCCTGCAGAAACTTGCTCAAAATCATTTTTAAACTCAGATAACATTAGTCTTAACCATATTTTCTGGCCACACATTCCACAGCTTAATTATCCACAGATTATAATTTTTTATTACAATTCATTTCATGGGGTGTTCCTCTAGTCCTATTTGATAATGAAAATAACCTTTCCCTAGTAGCTTGTTTCCATAATCACACACATTCTAATTAACCTCTATCCATTCTTATCTAAGGTGAAGAAGCTTAACCTGTTTGGCTTTCTTCATAGTAACATAGCATATGATGGCAAATAAAGACCAGTATGGTCCATCTAGTCTGCCCAGCAAGGTGGCAAGAGTAGGTGCACTTGCTGCTCCGTGCAGGTCATCCCTCCCCATGCCTTTGTTTAAGGGTGTACCCACCGCTCCGTGTAGGTCACCCCTATTTGTTCAGATATAAGAGATAGTTATGCTTATTTTGCTTTTATCCTGTTGCTATAAAGAGATCCACTATGTCTGTCCCATGCCATTTTGAATTCTGTCACTGTGCGTTTGCACCCACCATATATCGACAAAGAGAGAGAGAGAATCCATCCCCGTAATCATGTTTGTTGCCCTGCCCTGTACCTTTTCAGTTCCGCTATATCATCTTTTTTGGGCTGTGACAACCAGGGGTACACACAATACTCAAAGTATGGCCCCATCATGAATTAAACCAAGCCTCAAAACATTCTTATTGAATCTAGGAGCAAACCCAAAAGCTAAGGAGAAAGTAGCTGAACCCTCCCCTCAGTTCCCCCCACCCCACCCCTACACACATATCTCAACACTGGACCCAGTGAAGTTTGAGTTGGGGGACAGAATTCCTAAGATCAGAAGCAGCTCTTTTAGAAAGAAACAATTGCCTCTGCTTTACATATCACCATAGCCTGGGTCCCACCAGTCTCTCATTCTCCATCCTCTCCTGCCTTCATCCAGTCTCCTGGGCTGGCCCAAAGATATCTGATGCCCTAGATGAGAACCTTTACCAATTTGACCCTCCCCCCCCTATAGTCCAGTATCACCTCTCCTCCTTCCTCTCACTGCTACTTTACCTCTATTCTGCCAGACACAAGCTTCAAAAAATGAAGCTCAGTGCAGCACCTAAATTTATGATTGGAAGGCACAGGACGCAGCCGATCTAGAGCACACGATTGCTCCAAGGCCCGCCATCGCACCGAGTTTCATTTTTTGAAACCAGAGCTTGGCAGGAGAAGAGCCAGTGATGCTAGTCACTTTAAAGTGCCACTATCAGGCTTTCCTGCTGCCCCAGCCAGACACCTAGACCACCCAGTAATAGGGCTGCTCCTGCCAGTCTCTTTCATACCCCAGCCAGACACCTAGACCACCCAGTGATAGGACTGCTCCTGTCAGTCTCTTTCATACTACCCCCTCCCCCAGCCTTCAACCAGTCTCTCTCATGGGCTTTGGAGCCCCTGATCTTGCTGTTTGCAGATACCGAAGAGAGTAAATTAGACTTACCTGCTAATTGTTGTTCCTTACGGAACTCTAGTCCAGTCCCGGAACCATGGAGTTGTGAATCCCTTCCAGCAGCTTTGGAGACTGAAAGACATTCTTTCTTTGCTGGCACCAGTATAAATAGGCTAGCTCCGCCTCCTCCGCCAGTACCTATTGACAAAGCAGACTCAACAGAGCAACAAATAAGCAGATAAAATAGCAAACTGCAAACAACTACCTTAAGGGTTGGCTTTTTTTTTTTACCTTTTCGAAATTACCATCAGTTCCCAAAAATTGGTTGTTTTTTTTTTTCTTCCAAATACCTGACACGAACACAGAGCACCGTGCTGCGGAAAGAACAGGCCTGAGGAACTCCGACATCGGAACCCCCCCCGGGACGCCCCGCAACTACTGAACATACAGTTCCACTGAGAGATACAGCAAGCGATGCCCCCCCCCAACACACACTTCAGGCAGAACGGGTCGAAACCTAGGGAGGGATCCGGGACTGGACTAGAGTTCCGTAAGGAACAACAACTAACAGGTAAGTCTAATTTACTCTTCCTTTGCGTCCCTCTAGTCCAGTCCCGGAACCATGGAGGATGTAACAGAGCAGTATCAACAGGAGGGACCAGCAAGACCAGCCTGAAGAACCGCAGAACCAAAACGACCATCGCTTGCGGCTTGCACATCCAGACGATAATGCTTAGCAAAGGAATGTAAGGACGACCAAGTCGCCGCCCTACAGATGTCCGCGACCGGCACCAAACTGAACTCCACCCAGGAAGACGCTTGCGCCCGCGTCGAATGCGCCCGGAGACCCACCGGCACCAACCTCCCCTTCAACAGATACACCGATGCGATCGCCTCCTTCAACCAACGAGAGATGGAAGCCTTGGCCGCTGCCTCCCCCTTCCGCTGACCCCCAAAGGCCACGAACAATCTGTCCGACTTTCGGAAGGCAGCCGTCCCTCGAACGTACAGATGAAGAACGCGACGAACATCTAAGAGATGCAGCTTCTCGCCAGACTCCACCTTCTGCCGCTGCGAGAACACCGGCAGCGAAACCACCTGGTTAGCATGAAAAGGAGACACCACCTTGGGCAGGAACGCCGGAACGGTACGCAGCACGACCTTATGAGCGGAGAAAGACAGGAACGGTTCCCTACAGGACAATGCTTGCAACTCAGAAATGCGCCTCGCGGAACAAATCGCCACCAGAAAAACGGTCTTCAAAGTAAGGTCCTTCAGGGACGCCTCGGATAATGGCTCAAAAGGAGGCCCAAGCAAGGCCCTCAAAAACAGGTTGAGATCCCATGCTGGCACCGAACAGCGGTACGGCGGGCGCATGAGCAGTACCGCTCGTAAAAACCATTTGATGTCCACATTAGCACTCAAAGTCTGACCCTGAACCTTACCCCGGTAACAGGAGAGCGCTGCCAACTGCACACATAAGGAACCGGCCGCCAGCCCCTTATCCACGCCGTCTTGAAGAAACGAGAGGATCTGCGAGACCGAGGCTCTTAAGGGTCGAAGACCGCGATCAGCACACCAGGCCTCAAAAATACGCCAAACTCTGATGTACGCCAAGGAAGTGGAGCGCCTACGCGCCCGAAGCAATGTAGCAATGACTGCCGTCGAGTAGCCTTTGGCCGTCAGCCTAGCCCTTTCAAGAGCCAAGCCGTAAGTGAGAATCGATCCACCTGGGGCATCAGAAGGGGACCCTGGGCTAACAGATCCACCCGCGACAGTAACCTCCATGGACGGTCCGCCAGAAGCCTCACCAAATCCGCATACCAAGGTCTCCTTGGCCAGTCGGGCGCTATCAGAATCACTAATCCGCGATGTCGCTCTATGCGCTGTACCACCCGACCTATGAGAGCCCATGGGGGAAACACGTAGAGCAGACCAACGTCGGGCCACTGCTGCGCCAACGCATCCAGGCCCTCGGACATCCGCTCCCGTCGCCTGCTGAAGAAGCGCGACACCTGCGCAGATTCGAAACTCGCCATCAGATCCATGAGCGGAAGCCCCCACCGTCGTACCAACGCAAACACCTCTGGGTGAAGCACCCATTCTCCTGGATCCACCTTGCGGCGACTGAGGAAATCCGCCTCTACATTGTCCACCCCGGCCACATGCTGAGCTGACAGGGCGGACAGATTCTGCTCGGCCCAAGCTAGCAACAGAGTCGCCTCTGCCTCCAGTGACGCACTGCCCATGCCGCCCTGCCGATTGATGTAGGCGACGGTCGTCGCATTGTCGGAGAGAATGCGCACCGCGCGATGCCGGACGCCCTCTCGAAATCCCTGCAGCGCCAGCCGCACCGCTCTCATTTCCAATCTGTTGATGGACCAAGCCGACTCCTCCGGAGACCACTGCCCCTGGGCATAGCGACCCTCGTAATGCGCCCCCCAGCCCGAGAGACTCGCATCCGTCGTTAGGAGGCACCAAGGAGGAGGCTCGAGCGGCATGCCCGCCTCCAAGTTCCGCGGTCTCAACCACCAAAGGAGAGCCTGATGAACCTCCGGAAGACAAGCTAAGCGCTGGGTCAACCCATCCCGCTGAGGGGACCACCTCCGAAGAAGAGAACTCTGTAACGGACGCATATGCACCCTGGCCCATGGCACTACCTCGATAGTGGCAGCCATCGTTCCGAGCACCTGCAGGTACCGCCACGCCGTCGGCGCCGTCGTAGACAAGAAACGAGCCACCAGAAGCCGAAGCCCCCGTGCCCGAGGAACCGGAAGGAACATGGTCGCACGCTGGGTGTCGAAGCGCGCCCCCAGATACTCCAGAACCTGAGAGGGGACCAAGTGGCTCTTCGCACCGTTGACTACCCAACCAAGACTCTCCAACAACTGTACTACTCTGGAAGTGGCTGCGACACTCTCCTCCCTGGACTTCGCTCGGATTAGCCAGTCGTCGAGATACGGATGCACCAGAATTCCCTCCTTGCGAAGCGTCGCCACCACGACCACCATGATCTTGGTGAACGTCCGAGGAGCCGTGGCCAGCCCAAAAGGCAACGCCTGAAATTGAAAATGCCCCATCAGCACCGCAAAACGCAGAAAGCGCTGAAGCTCCTGCCGCACCGGGATGTGTAGAAAAGCCTCCGTTAGATCCAACGAGGTCAGAAATTCTCCTCCTCTGACCGCCGCAACGACCGACCGAAGCGTTTCCATGCGGAAATGAGTGATTCTGAGACAACGATTCACCTTCTTTAAGTCCAGAATCGGACGAAATGAACCTTCTTTCTTGGGCACCACGAAATAGATGGAGTACCGACCGCAGCCGCACTGCTCAGGAGGAACGGGAACCACCACTCGGAGCTGGAGCAGGCGCTGCAGGGTCTCCTCGACCGCCCGTCGTTTGAGCGGCGCCCTGCACGGAGACAGAACAAAGGAATCGAGCACTGGCCGATGGAACTCCAAGGCATAACCGTCCCGGATGACTTTGAGAACCCACCGGTCTGACGTAAGTTGGACACAGGCAGGGTAAACGTCCCGCAGCCGACCTCCCACCGGAACCAACCCTACCTGAGCCCCCCTTATCTCATTGTTGTTTCTTAAATGCCGAGGACTGGTAAGGAGGAAAGCCCCGGCCCGCTCCTCTGAATCCCCGGAAACCTTGACCTCGCCCCGGAAACCTAGACCGTTGGGATTAGCCAAAGCGAAAGGAACGAAATCTACGAAACTCCCTGGGAGCACCCCAGGTACTAGCCGTGCTCTTGGCCTGCTTCGGCTTATCCTCCGGAAGACGCCCCCCTTTAGACTCCCCGAGATCCTTTACCAACTTCTCCAAGTCCTCACCAAACAATAGCTTACCCCTGAAAGGTAACTTGCCGAGGTGAGCCTTCGACGAACTGTCCGCCGACCAATTACGCAACCAAAGATAACGGCGAGCTGCTACCACTGAGGCCATACTCTTGGCCAAACCTCTGATGAGATCATAATGAATATCCGCCATATACGCGGACCCTGACTCCATGCGCGCCGCCTCTTGAGCCAGACTGTCCGGCTGATCTGTCTGCAATCTCTGGGACCACCGCAAACAAGCCCTCGCCACCCACGCCCCTGCTATCAAGGCCTGCATAGAGAGGGCACTAACATCAAAGACCTGTTTTAAAAGAGTATCCAACCTCCTATCCTGCACATCCTTGAGGGCCGCCACCCCCTCAACCAGAATAGTGGTCTTCTTTGTCACTGCCGACACCGCAGCGTCCACCTTAGGAGAACGGAAGAGTTCTCTATCCTGGTCAGCCAGAGGATACAGGCGAGCCAAAGCCCGCGAACCTCTTAGAGCCGACTCCGGCGTGTCCCATTCCTCCTAAATCATACTCTTGAAAACTCTATGAACTGGAAATACCCGCTGCGACGAGCGAACAGCCTGCAGCAAGAGATCCTCCAATGTATCCTCCGCGGATGCCTCCCCTAAGGGCATATTAAGAGTTTTAAGAGTTTCCGCTATCAAGGCCGGCAGCTCCTCCCGCCGAAAAACCTACTCTGCTCCTCCAAGTCCGGCAGCTCGCCCTCCGAGAGCGCTGCCAAGCTCGCGTCCACCTCTCCAAGCTCCTCCTCGAGCCGAGAAGCTGGACCTTCCTCCCCGGAGCCCCTGGATCTCTTAGCCATAGGCGAGTCATCCGAGAGCTGTAGTAGAGACCCCGGCCGCTTCTGCCCCTGGGAGTCCACAGGAGGGACCGACATGCCCGGCTGCAGCAAGGCGAACGCTTGCTGCATAAGAGAAAAGAAGGTCGGAGGAATAACCGGAGCCAACCCCCCCTGACGTAGAGGGGTCCACTCCCAAGGAGACCTCCACGGCGGGCTCTACCAACCCGAGGGAAGGAGAAAAAGGACCCCCAGCAGCAGGAGGGGACGCAGCAGCCCCATGAAGGGACAGCTCAGAACCTTTCTCCACTCCGAGCGCCTCAAGCGTGCACGGCTGACAGACTCCGGAGTCCTGCACTGTGTCACGCCGCAGACCACAAACCAAGCACCTGAGCTTTGAAGGCATTGTACAGCAGCACAGCAATACTGCAGCCCCGTTTTTTTTTTTTTTTTTTTAATATACCAACTGCTGCAGAATCGTGCCCCCAGCTAAGGAAAGGGCTTTGCTCCCAAAAACGAAGCTGCAAAACCACGAACAGCAAGCCCTGAAGTGCCAAAACACCAAAAGCCGCTTTCAACATGGCCCCCGCTGCTTTTCCCGAGCGGCTACACGAGGCACCCAGCACCAATCACCCCCGATGCCAAACGCAGCGGAATGAAGGCCTTAAAAAAATTAGTAGCGTAAAGAGAACCAGCTACTCACCCCGAGCCGCCGGAGGCTAATCTTCTCTGTCAGCAAACTCCGGCGACGCTACCGCGTCGGAGCACAGCCCTCCTCGCGGCTTCCGCTCCGCGCTGACAACACAGCCTGAGGCGTGTACAAACTTGCCTCCCAACCGTTCCCCTGCTCCTCACCCCTAATCATGGGTTCGGGAGCAGGGAGGCTGAATGCAGAAGTTTTGCCTTTCCACTCCTGCTCGTTAGAAGCACGGGGAGACAGCACAGTTAAAGAAGAGGAAAGGGGGGGGGGCAAAGAGGAGAGGAGAAGAAAAAGAGACAGCAGGCAGAACTCCACAGCACAGCACTCCTGCAAAAAATCAAAAAGGAATCTCAGAAACAAAGGAATAAAAATCTTATCTAAGAAATAAGAGCCCACTTATTTGTCACGCTAAATAGAAACCCTGAGCCCAGTCCCAGGCTCAGAACCTCCACAGCTGCTTGGAGACTGAAAGTACTGGCGGAGGAGGCGGAGCTAGCCTATTTATACTGGTGCCAGCAAAGAAAGAATGTCTTTCAGTCTCCAAAGCTGCTGGAAGGGATTCACAACTCCATGGTTCCAGGACTGGACTAGAGGGATACAAAGGAAGAGCATACTTGCTATATACCTCATAATGATCTGGCTCTCGCCAAACTTGAGCCATGCGTTGCAGGAAGTCCATGCTGCTCCCAGTGTCAAGTCTCAGGTGAGTTGAAACCAAAGGACTCCCTGAACGTCCTGCATCGTGCTCAAGCTTGCAGAGAGCCTGATCACAGTGGAGAAGAAGCAAGAACAGCAGCACTACAAAAGAGTTTGGGGTATAAAAGCCCAAGCGACCTGGCACCTTGTATCTGATGTCCCAGAACCCACCCCCCCACTTCCACGCATCCATCGTCTTATCTAAGAGGAGGGGCGGCGGCAGTGTAACCCTTCCATCAATTTTGAAGTGGTAACTCTGTGCTGCCATTTTGACACATGCACGCACACTCGTGGCCTGCCATTCCTGCCCCCTCCGACAGGAAGTCGTGTCAAAGGGGGCAGGAGCAGCAGGCCATGGTTTTCGTACCATGAATGCCAAAGCACACAGCCTGTCACAGGTGTCACAGTGGTAGCATAAAGCTGCCGTTTTAAAAGAAAATCATACTGTGCCACCTTAGGTGGCATTCTGGTGGACAAATTGGTCCTGCCTAGGATTATGTCAAAAGCATTACAGTACATTCATAACTTTTCTTCCTATTCCTTTCAGGATAATGGCCATTTGCCTTTTTTAAACTGTCACTACACACTGAGGGACTGATGTTATAACTGTGCAGCACATAATTTCCTAACCTGTAAAAATCCTTTTACACTCAATGCAGTAAACACTATATGCAAATAATATGAACAAGCACAGGACATTCTGCTAATACAGACATGAGTACATTCTAGGGTATCAGGCATTAACATCAGAATCAATATTTGCACAAAGCTTGTAACAGGATCTGTAGAAGCGCTGCAGGCACATAGATTATGCTACACATTAGATATGTGAATCCTGTGTATCAATAGCATTGGTATGCTATCATATAATTTGCTGCAGTCCAACACACTGTACATTTCACAGCCATAGCAGCTCCCTCATAACCCTGAATTTGGTAAAGTGATCACTATAGCTTCTCATCCCCCAGTCATTTTTAGGCGTTTCACTTAAGCCATAGCATTCTTTCTTTATTTGGTGGTGGTAGTGGGTGGGGGCTGTCACTTCCACTCAGTCCATATACATATTTCTGCGTATGCATATTAGCAGGCAAAATCCTGAGAAAATCCATCATGCTAAAGCACAGTGCAGTTTATTACAGCCACTCTTGTACCTGTTATATCTGGGCCAGACCTGCCTTTTGTTTTAATCTCCAGTGCAAGCACTGACCATTGGAACTCACTGCAAGCATTAGAAAGGTCAAAAACCAGGACCTGCTCAGAAGAAATAAATGAGTAACAGTTTCAAAATGAGTTGCCTGCCAATACCAAAATGCAAACTTGCATTACTCTCCTAAAAGTTCCCATTCCTTGCAGTAAGCCATCTTCCTCCCGCACTCCCCGCTCAGTCCTTGCCAAGGCCGTACAGCACCTGCCGCGCGAGGAGCCACCGGCCGGCTCCCGCCACAGGCATTTCTCTGCACGCCTCGTTCCAGGCCCCAGTCGGCACGGCGGGTCGCCTCGCGCCCTGAGCCGGGGGCGAGAGGGAGAAGATGACCCGGCGATGGAAGTAGCACAAGGGTCCGGGCCAACGCATTTACTCACAGAACTCGGCAACATAGAAGGTCACGGCGTAGTTCTCCTCACACCAGTCCAGTGTGGACGTTGGCGCCCCCCAATAACCGGGCCTATCCGCCACAGGAGCCATAGCGCTGGCAAGGAAGGGAAAGGATACCGGGCGGCCGAGTGGAAGGTCGCCACTCCCATGCCTTCGCGTGACGCTAGAAGGCGTGGCGCCCCAACCCCGCCTCGCGGCCCGGTGACCATGGCAACCGACGCTGGCCGGGCTGAAGGAGAGCGGAGGGGCACGCCATCCTTGAGAGAGCGGGTCCAGTAGTTGATGTCGCTTTCGTTTTGTGACTGTCCTGTAGCACGTGCTCAGTCAGTCGCGCGAGAGAGGTTGTGGAAGGGACCGCGCGGTGCCGCCAACGGTAAACAAGAAGCTTGGGAGATCTCATCTCGTTATTCGGGGTCGCGACGTGGGATGGATGCTGAGGTAATTCCTGGAAAAACGAAGTCAAAGCCATAAATTAGGGCCGGTAATTCATAGACAATGAGCCGACAAACGGGTTGTGTCCCCCTGCCAGCAGATCCTGGAGACAGAGAATTCTACCAGAGCTCTGATAGGCTGGACTCAGGTGATATGGTTGTACCCCTAGGGGGCTCTCTCAGTATTTTCTCTATCTCCAGGAACAAGCAGGAATAAGTCCTCACATATGGGTACGTCGGTACCGACGGAGCCTGCGCGGGAATGCTCCCCAGCTTCCCAGAATGAAAGCTTTTGGGGCATCCCACAGCGCATGCGCGCTGCCTTCCCGCCTTTCCTACCAACTCTCCTCAGTTCTTCTTTTCCGCGGAGCCAGCAGGTCGTGTTCCTGTCACCGCTGAAGAAGTTCTTTATTTTATTTCTTTGGTCGTGTGTCTGCCTTCCCCGACGCCGGACCGGTACCGCCTGTTTTAGCTTTTTTTGTTTTTTTTTTTAAAGAAAAGAAAAGAAATCTTTTTTCCTCACTTGGTGTATTTTCTTCTTAGGCCTCCAGGCCCACAAGAAACTTTCCCTCCGGCTTCAAAAAATGCACTAAGTGTAGCGGTACAATTTCTGTTACAGATACCCATGAATGGTGTCTTAAATGTTTGGGGCCTGAACACTCCATCCCGGATTGCCAGTCCTGTTCTCTAATGTCTAAACGAGGGTTATAGTGTGGTAGGCGAAGGCCTATGATCCATGGTGTCTGAAATAAGCAGACAGGCCTAAATAGCTTGACCTGTAAATGAAGCCCGTGGAGAGGCCCATAGGAATTACACATTCCCCAGAATGCTGCTACTGTAGAACTGAAACTTAGCAAAGCACAATCAGCTTTGAGCAGAATCGAAACTCAGAAAAATATAGAAAAATAAGTTTAATTGCTATTGATAAGAGAGCACAGCTTCTATGAAATTAATTAACTCTGCTGAAAGAAAGGTTACAGTGCCCCGCTTTCCCACATGTTCTAACTAGTTAAATGACCTTGGAAGAGAAAAGTATCTAAGTTGGTGAACTGACCATTGTAATTGGGACTAAAAGGGGGGTAAGCAGGTGCTAAGCCCAGTCAAAGGACATCATTGGATAGCCATATCGGTACCGGAACCAATAGAAGGTGTACGGGAGGGTACCGGGACCAATGAAATGTTTGCCTATGTCTAGAATGGAGAAGAAGTCTATAAAAGTTGTTGTTTTGCTAGAAGCCATTGCTCAGCCATTTTGAATTTGATTCTGCTTGAGACTTGTGCACAAATAAATGATTTGGACCTTCTGAACAGACTCCTGGTATCATTGGTTTGTCTGCGCTCTGCTGCTACATATTCTTGGTGCGTTGGCCGGGAAGGTGTGGTAATAGAGGGTATATAGGGCAATATACCACGACTACAGGTTTGGTCCTGCCGGGATCGCGCCCTTCCGACGTGGGCTCGCTCTCTGGCGCCACCGGTCCCTTGTATCGGAGGGAGCTGGCTGGACCTCGGCGGGTGCCGGGCCCGGTTGGAACCAACACCTCGAACCCGAGTGAGGGGAGTCCGAGGTCCAACTCATGCGCTTGCTTGGGAACTTTGAGTACCGGATCCGGTGAGTATAGTTTTGATTTGGTATGTCTAGACAGATGAGTCAGAGCAGTACTGCCATTTGAATTTTGAACTTGAAACTTGGTATTTGGTAAGAGAGCTTGATCACCTCTCAAGACGGTCCGACTACCCCTGCATGAGTATTCGCGGGGCGAAACTATCGTCTTCTTGATTTTGGAATTTGAACATGGCCTAGTCAGAAAAGACAGGATTGGGCTGTGTTTTTTGGGATACGTTGCTAGCATGATTGTGTGAATGAAGTGTGAATGAGAGGTCTGGCAGCACGGACCAAGCGAAGGCGGACTCCTGAGTAACGCATTTCCTGGCCTTGGCGACCGCATCCAGGTCGTAAAAAGGAGGAAGCGACCGTCGTCTTGTCTTGTTATTTGTTTCCCTTATATGTTTCTAGGGCCGTGAGGACCCCTTACCCACGGTCCGCCCTCCTTTTCCCTTCTGTCTGTTGTTGCGCGCACACATCGATATGGGAGGGGCGGGGTCTACTAGGCACACTCCATTAGAATGTATGATCACGCATTTTAAGGAAGGATATTCAGGAGATTATGGAGTTAAAATGACTGCGACACGATTACAGATTTTGTGTACTAGGGAGTGGCCCGACTTAGACCCTACGTGGCCCCGAGAGGGAACCTTTACCATAGGAATTATTCAGTCAGTTCACCAGAAGGTGCGAGTAGCGCACCCCGATCAGTACCCCTATATAGATTCCTGGTTGAGTATTTATGAGAGCCCGCCCCCTTGGGCGAAGCGCTGTTATGAAGAACAGTGCAGAATAATGTTAGCACTAACAGATCAAACGCAGAAAATAGATCAGACTAAAAAGACAGGGACAGATGAGAAATCCAGATGAAAGCCCGTCCTTGCAGATCCTGAGTCCCCAGGAGTGATAACTCGACAGCCCCGAGCCCAGCATCCAGTAAAGGTGCCACCGCGTCCTGCCCCAGAGCCACAGAGACAGCGGGAGCAGGACCCAACCTCAGAACCATCACCTGAAGAGCAGGCAGATAAGCTTACTTCAGATGAGGAGGATGACTCAACTGAGACTGAGGAGAAAGTTGAGTCAGAGACAGAAGAGAGAGAGGAAGGGTCTTCCCAGAGTGATACTGACAGTATAAAAACGACCGTCAGCGTTAGCTCATCAGCCAAAAGTAAAGCGTCCCAGACTAAGCGCACGGGCAGCAAGAAGAAAGCCCCTGCCAGGAGAGTCTCTAAAATCCCCCTCAGATCCAGAAAGACTTCTACTGCAAAAATGATGCCTTTACGGCAAGTCCCGGGAGTGCCCGTTAGGGATGAAGATAATCAGGTGGTGGCAGGACCCCTAAGTTTAGTATATGTGCCCTTCTCCACTACTGATTTGTTAAACTGGAAGTCACATTACGCTTCCTATACCAACAAGCCCCAGGAACTAACAGAATTAATGCATACCATTATGGAAACCCACCAACCCACTTGGGCAGATTGCCGTCAGCTCCTGTCTACCTTATTCACTACTGAGGAGCGGACACGAATTAAGCGAGCAGCTGTCGACTGGCTGGCAGATAACCCTTTAGCACCGGGGGATGGAGTGGGGATAGACAATCGAGAAGCAGCCCAAAGAGAATTCCCAAATGAAGACCCTCAGTGGGATCCGAATACAGAGAGAGGATCCAAATCTCTATCACGTTTTCGCCAAGGCCTCATGCAAGGTCTGAGAAGGGGGGCCAGAAAGCTATGAATCTTTCTAAAGTGACCGAAGTTAACCAGGGCATAGATGAAAGCCCAGCAGTGTTTTACAAGAGACTAGTTGAAGCATACAGAATGTATACTCCCTATGATCCCGATGCACCAGGAAGCTTATGCATGGTGAATTCTGCTTTTGTAAACCAGTCTCAACCAGACATTAGACGTAAGCTACAGAAACTAGAAGGGTTTGCGGGCATGAATGCAACTCAGTTACTGGAAGTCGCTCATAAAGTGTATGTGAATCGTGATAATGAAAGGCAGAAAGAATGTGATCGAAAGATGAAGAAGAAAGCTGATTTTTTGGCTGCGGCCATAGTTAAACAGAAAAGGGGAGGTTTCCCTAGTCGAAGGAGCAGAGGAAGAGGGCGGGGCCGAGGAGATAGCCGGCCCCAACTAGGCGCGAACCAATGCGCTTATTGCAAAGAGGAAGGACATGCCCGCAACTCGAAGACGCCCCTCAGGATGACGAAAATAATGCTCAGTGGAGAGAAAGAGGAAGAGGCCGACCTCGGAACCGCGGAGGGGCCAATCGAGAACAGTTTCAACGAGAAAGGGGAGAGGCCATACAAGCAGTGGCCGCAGCGACCTACGATGTAGATGAAGCAGATTAGGACAGACCGGGCTCTGAATTCGCTTTAGGTCTCCAGGAGCCTATGGTCAGCATACAAATAGGAGACCAAGTTATGGACTTTATGGTTGATACTGGAGCAGAACATTCCGTAGTAGACAAACAGATCGCCCCATTTTCCGCAAGAGCAGTCACAATTGTGGGAGCAACTGGTGCCAAAGCCACAAAGCCTTTTCTTCAGAACCGTATATGCACTCTAGGAGGACAGCAAATAACACATCAATTTCTCTATATGCCCGAGTGCCCAGTGCCATTATTGGGACGAGATATGCTAGCCAAATTGCAGGCCCAAATATCCTTCACTGAGAAAGGAGAGATGCAAATGACAGTGAATTCCCAGACGAAACCTGCTGGATTAATGCTGCTTACTCTTCCTCGAGAAGAAGAATGGAGATATTATAGTAATGAGTCTGCCCAGGACACCTATTTTGAACATACTCTGAAAAGCATTGACGCCCCGCCTGGAGTATGGGCAGAAGGCAATCCCCCAGGCCTAGCCAAACATATAGCTCCAATAATTGTGAATCTCAAGCCTAGTGCTGAACCAATACATGTCAAGCAATACCCCCTCCCAAGAGCAGCAATTGAAGGCATTCACCGCCACTTGTTAAGACTACTAGAGTATGGCCTACTAAAAGTATGTCAGTCACCATGGAACACTCCACTCCTGCCAGTAAAGAAGCCTGGAACAGCCGTCCAGTGCAGGACCTAAGGAGAGTGAATGAAGCAGTTGAGACCATACATCCAGTTGTGCCAAATCCTTATACACTCTTAGGATTGATTCCAGCGGAAGCTACTCATTTTACTGTTTTGGATCTGAAAGATGCGGTCTTCTGCATAAGATTAGCCCCAATTAGTCAATTGTTGTTTGCCTTTGAATGGCAGGACCCTGTCTCCGGAAGACGGGGCCAACTCACTTGGACACAATTACCCCAAGGATTCAAGAATTCACCTACCATCTTCAGTGCTGCACTGAACCAAGACCTTTCAAGCTATCCAGTGGCCCCGGGGAAGAGAGTACTTCTCCAATATGTGGACAATCTGCTGATAGCTGCTGTATCAGAAAGTGAATGTATACAAGCCACCAAAGACCTCTTGCAGCTACTGGATGAAGCTAGATACAAAGTTTCCAGAGCAAAAGCACAGCTATGCCAAAAAGAAGTGAAATACTTGGGCTTTCGCTTGACTAAAGGAAGCCGACAATTAGGGAGAGAAAGAAAAGAAGCTGTGTGCAGAATCCCAACCCCAACTACCAGAAAGCAAGTCAGAGCTTTTCTGGGAGCGGCAGGATATTGCCGAATTTGGATTCCCAACTTTGCTCAAATTGCCAAACCACTATATGATGCCACCAAAGGAGAAGAAAAGTCGCCACTAGAGTGGGGACCTGAGCAGGATGCAGCCTTCAAGACGTTAAAGGAAGAATTGATGTCATCACCAGCACTCGGATTACCAGATGTTCACAAGCCTTTTCATTTATTCGTGCATGAGGTGCAAGGAAACGCCTTAGGCATGTTGACTCAGAAATTAGGACATTGGGAGCGACCTGTAGCATACCTATCAAAACAATTGGACACTGTGGCCAAAGGATGGCCACCTTGCTTGAGAGCAGTTGCAGCTACAGCATTGTTAGTGAGTGAAGCAGATAAACTCACCTTAGGACAAAGTCTACGAGTCACTGTGCCACATGCAGTACTTGCCCTCATGGAACAGAAAGCGAATCATTGGCTCACCAATTCCCGAATGCTGAAATATCAGAGTATGCTATATGAAAACCCACAGATACAATTGGAAGTGAGCCATGCCTTGAATCCAGCCACATTGATACCTGTCAGCGAAGAACCCCCAGAGCATGACTGTATAGAAATCATGGATACTGTATTCTCAAGTCGGCCTGATTTGACAGATGTGCCCCTAGAGAATCCTGATCAGACTTATTTCGTAGATGGAAGTAGTCTCATCATTGATGGACGACGTTGCGCCAGGTACGCAGGAGTCACCCGGGAGGAAGTCATTGAATCATCAGCCCTGGCATCAGGCACATCAGCCCAGAAGGCAGAATTGATTGCACTTACCCGAGCATTAGTATTAGGTGCAAAACTCTTGTTAAATGTGTACACGGATTCCAAATATGCCTTCACCACTTTGCATGCACATGGAGCTCTATACAAAGAACGAGGGCTCATTACGTCAGGAGGAAAATCGATCAAATATGGCCCAGAAATATTGATGTTACTAGATGCAGTATGGGCCCCAACACGTGTAGCCGTCATGCACTGCCGAGGACACCAAGCAGGTAAAGGAGATGTTGCCCAAGGAAACAGATTCGCTGATGCCTCAGCGCGAAAAGCAGCCATGACAGGCCAAATTTCATCACACGCCATGCCAATGCAGGCAGCATTATTTCCAGTACCCCTTAATTCATGGACACCACGATATACCACCAAAGAATTGGATTACTACTGTAATAAGGAAGAGGGAGTGCTGAAAGATGGGTGGATTGAGCTGCCGCCAACCGAGGGCAGCCAACCCCAGGACGAATAGTAATCCCTGAACTATTGGGACCAGCCTTTGTCAAGGCTTTCCACCAAGCCACACATTATGGAAAAAGCACTCAAGCCACATTTTTGCATCGCCTTGTTGGGAGCCCTATCAGCCTCAGTAGCACGCCAGTGTCTAATTTGTGCCAAGAACAATGCCAAACAGGGTCCCACGCCACCACCCCGAGTTCAGTCAGGAGGTGTAACCCCCATGCACCACCTGCAAATTGACTTTACTGAAATGCCAAAAGCCAGTGGATACCGCTACTTGTTAGTATTAGTCTGTACCTTCTCTGGGTGGGTGGAGGCTTACCCCACCAGGACTGAAAAAGCCCGAGAAGTTACCAAAGTTTTGCTGAGAGAAATTATCCCCAGATTCGGAATTCCAGCAGTAATAGGGTCAGACAATGGGCCCTCATTTGTGTCTCAGATTACTCAGCAGTTAGCAAATGCCCTGCAGATACAATGGAAGCTACACACTGCATATAGACCTCAGAGTTCAGGGAAAGTTGAGCGAATGAATCGTACCTTGAAAGCCCAAATGTCCAAGCTTTGTCAGGAGACTCGCCTAAAGTGGCCCCAAGTGCTCCCAATAGCTTTGCTCAGAATACGCTCAGCTCCTGTGAAATCTACAGGATTCTCCCCTTTTGAGGTAGTGTATGGCAGACCCCCACCAATAGTGCAGGGAATTAAAGGAAGTTTAGCCCAGATTGGTTCAGAAATAACCAGACAAGAACTTCTAGCTCTTAGTTTTGTTCTACAGACTCTTCATGCGTGGATACAGGACCAGTTGCCCATCAATTTGATGGAACCCCTACATCCCTACAAGCCTGGTACCTCGGTGTGGATCAAAGATTGGAAGAAGACACCGCTGGACCCTCATTGGAAGGGACCATACACCGTCATCCTGTCTACCCCAACTGCAGTAAAGGTAGCAGAGATCGATTCCTGGATCCATCACAGCAGAGTCAAGCCAGCAGCCGTTACAGATTCCGAACAGTGGACAGCGGTACAACATCCTGATGTACCCTTGCGACTTACCCTGAGACGGCAACCAGCGACCTAGATTCTCTTGGGATTATCCCAACAACCACAGTGCCTTGCGGTAAACAAGTCTTTCGAAGAGGATTACTGTTTCCAATACAGCAAGATTTGCTGAAACAAACCTTATGTGTGCGATTCTGTACACTGATTGATACTATATTGATTAACAATATTCAGAGCCAACTGTAGCTGATAAGTTAGTTGGCATACGACGGACATTTTGAGGATCTTCAATCAACATTCAACACCCGTTGAATTGCTTCATTAGCAAACGGGACGGCGTTGTGCCAAGAAGAGGACGTCGAGGTCAAGATTTTCGAGTGAGGATTCAGAAGAACTCCAATCAACATGCATCTTTGTTTTTACTTTGTCCTGGTTGCTTGCCTGGGGGGCCTTGAACTGACTTGTGCCTTGCCTCCATGTACTGCTTGCATTACTTCCACTCGGACTGGAATGAAAGTAACTCAGACTTTGCTTTATCATTCGTACTATACCTGTACTGGTAAAGTAACTCGGTGTATTTATAACACCACGGAACTGAATGTCTGTACCAAAGGTAATACTAAGGTGTGTTTTAACCCGCATCAGAATCCATCCTATTATACTTTGGAGATACGATGGAATGATGCAGATGGAGACTTACTTAATGCTACCTCCCCACTCACCGACCCCACTAAGCTTGCTGTATTGTTCTTTGATGCTTGTGATGCTATCAATAGGGATAGCCGTTCAAAATGTGCTGATTGGGAGAAAACTTATGCTCTTAATGATAAGTACATGTGTCCAGAAGGAACCACTGGATGGGGAGAATGTACAGGTAAACGAGTTTTAGCCAATGAATATAGCACAGCCCCGGTTGCAGATTACTATTGCCCAAAATGAGAATGTGTTTTCTATGCTACATGGAAAACCGGAATGGGAGAAAATACCAGAGACAATCGAATGGCGATTTTGCAAAAGCCATATGTGAAGAATATAGAAAAGCATTGCAAGAAAGGAGCTTGTAATCCATTAGAGTTTATTGTAATAAATCCCAGTGCCTGGAAGCAGGGGTATAAATTTGGACTCAGAATTGCTGGTTCTGGGTCAGATCCCAGAACCATTGTATATATTAGATTGAACACGCAGGCCCATAGGTCATCACGATATCATATACATAACACTTTTTATGAGACTATGCATATAAATAAGTTTGATATCCCTCACCCTTCCCAGAATTTGTTTCTAGAATTAGCGGGAGCAGTAGTCTCCGGCTTACACATTTCAGATTGCTACTTTTGTGGTGGGACACGAATGGGTGACCAGTGGCCATGGGAAGCCCAAGAATTAAATTATTCTATAACTTATAACCAAACTGAATTACATAAGACTACAAGCGAATGGGTATTGGCACACCCAATAGTTGGACGGCTCTGCTATGCCAGAACTGAACCTCAGTTCACTCTGCAGGTGGGACAGCTGGTCTGTCTCAGCCAAAAGTTCTATAATGACACTACCAAACAGACGTCTTGGTGGTCAGGGGTTAATGCATCTGAACCCCCTAATCCATTAGCAAAATTTCCGAACTTGCTGATCTATGGACTAATCTTGCCCAGCCCCATGCCTGGCAAGCCCCACCGGGCTTGTATTGGATCTGTGGAACTCGAGCATATGCCCGACTCCCTATACACTGGGGAGGGGCGTGTGTTCTGGGAACCATTAGACCTTCTTTCTTCTTGTTACCCACAGAACATGGAGAGCAATTAGGATACCCAGTATACACTAAGAGACAGAAGAGGGCAGCCCTACAGATAGGCAAGTGGCAGAAATGGGATGGCGATGATTGGCCACCTGAAAGAATCATTGCCTATTATGGACCGGCCACATGGAATGACGATGGTATGTGGGGCTATCGGACCCCTGTATATATGATTAATCGTATTATCCGCTTACAAGCAGTAGTTGAATTAATAACTAATGAGACTAGCCAAGCACTCACACTTTTAGCTAGACAGAGCACACAAATGCGTACTGCCATATATCAGAATCGCTTAGCACTAGACTACTTGTTGGCAGCTGAAGGAGGAGTATGTGGTAAACTGAATTTAACCAATTGCTGTTTGAAGATAGATGATAAAGGTCAAGTAGTTGAAGAGATTGCTGAAAATATGCGAAAACAAGCTTACGTGCCAGTACAGACTTGGCATGGTCTTAAGATTCCTAATTGGTTCGCCTCTATTTTCTCAGGTTTAGGAGGACTCACTACTTTCCTTATGCTCATATTAATAATTATTGCTGTGTTTTTACTATTACCATGTATAATTCCATGTTGTATGCATACTATAAACAGTGTTATTGAAAACACCGTAGAGCGGAAAACCGCAACTAAAGTTTTGGCCTTATGGCATCCTCGGCCCACGATATATGGTCGTAACCCGACCCCAGTATAATCAAATTAAGTGATTTAACTCTCACACCTTATTAAGTAGTAGGGTGAGATTAATCAAAGGGGGGAATGTGGTAGGCGAAGGCCTATGATCCATGGTGTCTGAAATAAGCAGACAGGCCTAAATAGCTTGACCTGTAAATGAAGCCCGTGGAGAGGCCCATAGGAATTACACATTCCCCAGAATGCTGTTACTGTAGAACTGAAATTTAGCAAAGCACAATCAGTTTAGCTGAGCAGAATCGAAACTCAGAAAAATATAGAAAAATAAGTTTAATTGCTATTGATAAGAGAGCACAGCTTCTATGAAATTAATTAACTCTGCTGAAAGAAAGTTTACAGTGCCCCGCTTTCCCACATGTTCTAACTAGTTAAATGGCCTTGGAAGAGAAAAGTATCTAAGTTGGTGAACTGACCATTGTAATTGGGACTAAAAGGGGGGTAAGCAGGTGCTAAGCCCAGTCAAAGGACATCATTGGATAGCCATATCGGTACCGGAACCAATAGAAGGTGTACGGGAGGGTACCGGGACCAATGAAATGTTTGCCTATGTCTAGAATGGAGAAGAAGTCTATAAAAGTTGTTGTTTTGCTAGAAGCCATTGCTCAGCCATTTTGAATTTGATTCTGCTTGAGACTTGTGCACAAATAAATGATTTGGACCTTCTGAACAGACTCCTGGTATCATTGGTTTGTCTGCGCTCTGCTGCTACAACAGAACCGGGCAGCCAAGCTCCATGTGCTGTTTCCCACGGCTACACCGGCGGTAGCATCGACATTTTCCAGGTCTTCCTCTCCTGATGGATCTCAGGTAACCAAACATACTTTTAGCAGGTCCTCGAAGGGCAAATCTCCCTCTAAGCATCGAGATGCCTCCGGGCTTGCCCTTGAGGATCCTGCCCCAGCCAAACAACCCCAGCGGGAAGCTCCGGCTTCCAAAGCTCCTCCTATGGGGTTACAGGTTGACATCGATGGCACGGCCTCGACCGATCACCTATTAGACTGCTATGGGGTACCGGCACAATCTCCCGGTACCGACATCCAGGCAGTCGTGGCGTCCATGGATCACACTGTGCAATCCATGCAGCAGGCTGTACTGACTTTCATCAAGGCTGCGACGCCGTCGGTACCACAACAAGCTCTGTTGTTGGTACCGGCGCCGGTACCGGTACCAACTTCGATACCGGTACCGGCTGCATCGACATCGGCCAGGATACCGATTCCGGCTCCCTGTCCTGGGCTCTTTCTCGGTACCAACCCGGTACCGGGGACACCCGATGTCGGTACCGATCGATACGCCTATCGATCTTTAGAATCGAGCAGACGATACTTCGATTCTTCTGATGATTCTGAGTCATCGGATGAGTCCCCTGAAGTATCTGTCACCCTTCCTGAGGAGCCTTCTTCTCCAAAAAGGAGAATGTCTCCTCCAGAGGATTTGTCCTTTCAAGACTTCATAATAGAAGTAGCTAAAGGACTCTCTATTTCAGTAACCTCTGAAAAAGAACCTAGAGAAAAAAAATTAGATATTTTGGGATACTCTAAGGTTCCCAGAGAGGCAGTCACCTTGCCAATTCATGAAATTCTTCAAGAACATTTGATTGAATTGTGGGAGACTCCTCTCACCCTTTCTCCTCATTCTTTTTTTTTTTTTTTTTTTAATTTTATTTGTTTTGCAACCCAAATAATGTAATACAATGAAAATAAGTCGTATACCAATATCAATAAGGAAATATGCATTACAGCAAAATGAAAATACTACATCACAACCCACATCATGGAGAACACAGCGAGACCCACACACCAGGACAGTTAATTAATGAAGGCTACAACCCCCAACTAAATCATAATAATGACAACTGGTAAGCTAGAAACAAATTATCCCTCTCCGACCTGTAAAGAGACTAATAATGATTCGAGATGAGAAGGGTCAGAATATACATAATTCACGCCCTGCAAGGATACCAAACATTTACATGGATAGCGAAGGAAAAAGGTCCCTCCCTCAGCCAACACTCTCGGTTTAAGCTGGAGGAAGGATCTTCGTCGAGATTGCGTATATCGAGAGACGTCGGGGAAGATGGATAGCTTCTGGCCATAAAAAAGAAAATCCTTTTTGGAAAAAAAAGCCTTCATGATAGAAGTCTTATCACCGAAATTGACCAGAGTAACCACCAAAGTGGCGCGGGTGGAAATTAAAGTTTGAGAATTTTCCAAAAAATCAGTTAGATCAGGAGAAGCAGATTCCACACCCAGCGACCCACTAGTCTCCCCGGGTACTACTCGAGACGGCAAATAGAAGGAGCGATCAATCAAGAAACTATCAGCATCAGGAAGCAACAGAACCTCTTTGCAATATTGACGAAATAAAAGAACGGGTGTCAACAAACGAGTCTTCGGGAAATTTAAGACACGAATATTTTTAGCGCGAGAAACATTCTCTAACAATTCCAACTGTTGGTACAAAAGAACAGTGTCTTTCAGGGCGGATGCACCAGCCGACTGCAAAGAGACAACCTGTGCTTCCACCTTGTCAGCACGCTGAGAAAGATTATTAACTGAGACCTCCACAGAATGCAGTCTAGTTACAACCTGCTGAGAGAACACTGCAGTTTGATCCATAAATCGAAACAATAAGGCATTAGTCACTGAAACTCGCTTCCAAATGTCAGACAAAGTGATTTCTCCCTCATTAGGAGTCTGAGAGGAAACCAAGGCTTCATTGCCCCCAGCTGAAATAGGAAGAATAGGCAGTACCTCACAAGGAGTGGATAATGAGATAACAGGAGACCCCTCATCATCTCCAGAGGACGAGGATACATCAGCAGAAGAAGAAGTCACTTCAGAGGCCTGAGAAGATCCAGGGTTGGGTGGAGGAGTCCTATCGATGGAGCTTGGTGAGACCTCAGAGGCCATTGAGGAGGAACCCGGATTTGCTGAAACAGGATTCTATAGAACCACCACATGCTGGTCCATAGGACCAGTGACAAGCACTGGAGTTGAAGACGCGGCAACAGGTTCTTTACCAAACTTATTCTTCTTACTTTTCCTCTTCACATGGCCCCGAGGCATTCCCACAGCGGCTAGGGCCAAGGGCCCCGAAGGGGCACCAAAGGGGCGTTCCCCCTTTGGTCACGCCCCCTTCGGGCGCATGACCGCGGGCCGCGACCGCGGCCGCAAGGCAGCCAGCGATTTAAATAGGCAGCAGGAGCCAATGAGGAGCAGGAGAAGAGACTACTGAAGCCAATCAAAATGAAAGCAGGAAACTGCCGCCGGTCCCGGTAGAAGGCACAGCTGATTCTCACCGCGTCCAGGCAGCCAGCGATTTAAATAGGCAGCAGGAGCCAACGAGGAGCAGGAGAAGAGACTATTGAAGCCAATCAAAATGAAAGCAGGAAACTGCCGCCGGTCCCGGTAGAAGGCACAGCTGATTCTCACCGCGTCCAGGCAGCCAGCGATTTAAATAGGCAGCAGGAGCCAACGAGGAGCAGGAGAAGAGACTACTGAAGCCAATCAAAATGAAAGCAGGAAACTGCCGCCGGTCCCGGTAGAAGGCACAGCTGATTCTCACCGCGTCCAGGCAGCCAGCGATTTAAATAGGCAGCAGGAGCCAACGAGGAGCAGGAGAAGAGACTACTGAAGCCAATCAAAATGAAAGCAGGAAACTGCCGCCAGTCCCGGTAGAAGGCACAGCTGATTCTCACCGCGTCCAGGCAGCCAGCGATTTAAATAGGCAGCAGGAGCCAACGAGGAGCAGGAGAAGAGACTACTGAAGCCAATCAAAATGAAAGCAGGAAACTGCCGCCGGTCCCGGTAGAAGGCACAGCTGATTCTCACCGCGTCCAGGCAGCCAGCGATTTAAATAGGCAGCAGGAGCCAACGAGGAGCAGGAGAAGAGACTACTGAAGCCAATCAAAATGAAAGCAGAAAACTGCCGCCGGTCCCGGTAGAAGGCACAGCTGATTCTCACCGCGTCCAGGCAGCCAGCGATTTAAATAGGCAGCAGGAGCCAACGAGGAGCAGGAGAAGAGACTACTGAAGCCAATCAAAATGAAAGCAGGAAACTGCCGCCGGTCCCGGTAGAAGGCACAGCTGATTCTCCCTTTCTCCTCATTCTCGTAGATTGGACACTATGTACCGTGTCCCTCCTTCTCCTGGATTTCAAAAAACTCAGCTTCCTCACCACGCCATTGTGGTGCAGTCAGCTATGAAGAGGATAAAGAGTACCAAAAGACACTCTTCTACTCCCCCAGGAAGAGAATGCAGGACCTTGGATGCTTTTGGTAGGAAAATCTTCCAAGCTAGCATGCTTATTGCCAGAATCAATTCATACAGCCTTTATATGGGTATGTTTCTGAAGGAGGTTGCAGAAAAACTGCACAACTTTCTCCCTTTTATTCCAGAGGATAAAAGGGATGAGTTCCTTCTTTGGCTTAAGCATACTCAAGACATTTCAAAGTTTTCCAACAGGGCAGCCTTTGATTCTTTTGAAGGTGCCAGCAGAGCCTCAGGCATTGCTATAGCTGCTCGTAGAATTGCTTGGCTCTAGGCTTCTGATCTAGAACCCTGGGTTCAAGATGGTTTAGGAAATCTGCCCTGTACAGGTGAAAATCTATTTGGCAAAGAGTGGCAAATTAAAGCCACTCAAATGGACGCAGAAAATGCTGCTCTGGATAGACTTTCTAAGTCTACCTCCACTCCGGCCAAGAAGAAATCTTTTAAAAAGTCTTTTTACAAACAGGGCAGATTTCCTTCCACTTCTGGTCAACAATCTTCTACAGGTCGCTTTGCTACTAAGCGTCAGCAACCTAAACAGGCCAGGCCTAAACCTGCAGGAGCTGCTGCAACCCAGCAGTCCCAAGCCCCTCAGGGTTTTTGACTTGATACTAGAGAACTTAACCTTTCTGGCTCTACAACAGCCAGAACCTCTCACCATTCCAGGAAGGTTAGCTCATTTTGCTCCCAGATGGGAGAAAATCACATCAGAGCAGTGGACCCTCTCCATCATCAGAGAGGGCTACAAACCTTATTTCTCAGACCTTCCTCCCTTCACCATGGTGAGACATTTCAATTCTCCCACATCTCGACCTTCTGGATCAGGAGGTAACCACCCTTCTGGCCCAGAGGGCCATAGAAGAAGTTCCTTTTCTTCAACAGGGGTCAGGGTTTTACTCCCCCTACTTTCTCATTCCAAAGAAAACAGGGGGATACAGACCCATTCAAGATCTCAGAGAATTGAACAAATTTCTATGCAAGGAGAAGTTCAAGATGCTTTCTCTAGGCACTCTCCTTCCATACCTACAGAGTCAGGATTGGCTTTGTTCTCTAGATCTCAAGGATGCGTACACTCATGTCCTCATCCATCCATCTCACAGAAAATTCCTACGTTTTCTGTTCCAGGGAAAACATTACCAATACAGAGTGCTTCCTTTCGGTCTAGCCTCTGCTCCAAGAGTGTTCACGAAATGCATGGCAATAGTTGCTGCATTTCTACACACTCTGGGAATATTTGTCTTCCCATACCTGGACGACTGGCTCATCCGAGCTCCAACCAAGTCAGAGGCTCAGATCTCCCTGAACCGCACCAGGCGCATTCTGCAATACCTGGGACTTGTGGTAAACCTCCCAAAGTCTCAGCTCACCCCTACTCAGTCCCTAGAATTCATAGGGGCTTGGTTGGACACTACTACTGCAAGAGCCTATCTTCCCCAGGCTCGTTGCCAACGTCTAGTGCAGTTAGCCTCCCAGATTCAGTCAAAGAGCCACTTAACTGCCCGGGAGATGCTACAACTACTAGGCCACATGGCTTCCACAGTACATGTGGTGCCCTATGCTCGCCTACACATGAGAGCAGCTCAATGGACTTTGTCCACCCAGTGGACTCAAGCTTCAGGAGCTCTCTCAGACCAAATAGCAAACTCCAAACGTCTCTTTTGGTCTCTCCAATGGTGGATGTCCACTCAAAATCTGTTGCTGGGGTCCCCCTTCCAACCTTTGTTGCCCCAAGCAATCCTCACAACAGATGCCTCCCAAACAGGTTGGGGAGTTCATCTACAGGACCTCTCCACCCAAGGCACTTGGTCCCCACAAGAGACCTCTCTTCATATCAACCTCTTGGAACTTCGAGCAGTGTTCCTAGCTCTCAAGGACTTTCATATCCTCCTCAGCTACCAGACAGTCCTCATTCAAACGGACAATCAGGTAGCCATGTTTTACATAAACAAGCAAGGAGGAACTGGCTCTCTGTCGCTTTGCAACGAAGCTCTAAGATTATGGGCCTTTGCCAGAGAGCATCAAATCCATCTCCTGGCAGTATACCTCCCAGGAATTCAAAACTCTTGGGTAGACAGACTCAGTCGAGTTCTGCTTCCATACGAATGGTCCCTGCACATGGATCAGGTACTCAGAATCTTCCAGGAATGGGGAACCCCGGACATAGACCTATTTGCAAGTCCGTGGAATGCCAAACTTCCCCGGTTCTGTTCCAGAATTCCGTGTCAGGGAGTTTAGGCCAATGATGCCTTCCTCCTTCATTGGGGTCAGGACTTCCTGTATGCCTTTCCACCCATTCCTTTGATTCCCAAGACTCTGTTCAAACTTCAGAGGGATCAAGGATCTATGATCCTCATAGCCCCACGCTGGCCACGCCAAGTGTGGTACCCTCTACTTCTGCATCTCTCCCAAGCCCCCTCCCTGGACTTGGGAGCTGCTCCAGACCTTCTGTCTCAGGAGGAGGGGACTTTGTGGCATCCAAATCCCAAGTCCCTTCACCTCAGAGCTTGGTTACTGAAGGCCTAGACCTTCAAGACTTCAATCTTTCGCAGCAAGTGAGAGATATCCTCCATGCTTCCAGGAAACCTTCCACTAGGCGTTCCTATGCTTTTAAATGGAAAAGATTTTCCATTTGGTGCGCTCAACAGGGTCTTGACCCTCTGGCACTTCCTGTGAATTCTCTATTAGAATATCTCCTGCATCTTTCCAATGCAGGCCTTAAGACAAATTCAGTAAGGGTCCATTTAAGTGCTCTTGCAGCATCCCTTAAGCCTATCAATGGACAACCTGTTTCCTCTCATCCTCTTATTGCAAGATTTATGAGAGGCCTAACTTTAACTAAACCTCCCATTCGACCTCCTCCGGTGGCATGGGACTTAAATTTGGTTCTTGGTCAGCTTATGAAGCCACCTTTTGAACCCTTAGCCACTACCTCCTTGAAATTTCTTTCCTGGAAGGTTATTTTCCTCATTGCAGTCACTTCTGCTCGCCGCATCAGTGAACTGCAGGCCTTAGTGGCTAATCCACCTTATACAAGGTTCCATCATGACAAGGTAGTCCTTAGGACAAATCCACACTTTATGCCTAAAGTGGTCTCACCTTTTCATCTTAATCAAGAGGTATATCTACCTGTCTTTTTTCCAGCTCCTCATGCATCCACTGCAGAGAGGAACCTTCATACTCTAGATTGTAAAAGAGCTCTTGCTTTTTACTTACACAGGACACAGCAACATAGAAAGTCTTCCCAACTTTTTGTTGCTTTTGATCCTTCTCATTTAGGACTTATTTATTTATTTATTTTATTACAATTTCTTATATACCGCGCTATTTAGCATCAGTGCGGTTTACATTATAACTTAACGACCATAACAACAAGCTGTCAGGTTTACATCGAACAGGAGTATAAACTTGGAAAACAGGGTTAACTATATACATAATCTATTTACATTGGAAGGATAGATAAAAGTCAGATAATGCATGTCTCTAAAAGAACACTGTCCAATTGGATTGCTCAGTGTATTTCTTTTGCTTACCAGAGTAAGAACCTTTCTCTGGAGGGCCATGTCACAGCTCACAATGTGAGGGCTATGGCCACCTCTATGGCTCATCTTCATTCTGTGTCCATCGACCAGATCTGTCGAGCAGCCACCAGGGCCTCGGTTCATACCTTCACAGCCCATTACTGTTTGGACAAGGACTCCCGCCGGGATGCCTTGTTTGGTCAGGCTGTCCTCAGACACCTGTTCCATTCTTGAACAACTCCTGCCCTCCTTCCCTGAATGGATGCCTGAGATCCATAGGAAGACGAGGAACCCTTCAGGGTCTCATACCCTTGGGGATCTCCCAGGCATCTTAGCTAGGGAGTCCCCATATGTGAGGACTTATTCCTGCTTGTTCCTGGAGATAGCACAGTTACTTACCTGTAACAGGTGATCTCTGGGAACAGCAGGAATTAGTCCTCACAACCCTCCCACCTCCCCTAGGAGTTGTATCTCTCTTTGTCTTTCCTTTCCTCTCTCTCTCTATTGTCTCAGCTTTAAACTTGAACTGAGGAGAGTTGGTAGGAAAGGCGGGAAAGGCAGCGCGCATGCGCTGTGGGATGCCCCAAAAGCTTTCATTCTGGGAAGCTGGGGAGCATTCCCGCGCAGGCTCCGTCGGTACCGACATACCCATATGTGAGGACTAATTCCTGCTGTTCCCTGAGATCACCTGTTACAGGTAAGTAACTGTGCTGTTTCCAGCAGATCTGGTGGCCTTTTTCTTTTTCTCTTCAAAAACGTTATTCACACTTCAGGACACGGAGCCTTACATTTCTGTTCACTGTGGTGATTTTAGATTGAATCCAGGGTGTTTGAAGCTGAGCTCCTGGTTTTTAGACAGTTGAGCTCCCTTCCTGAAGGAATCCCCAGCATCTTGCCATGAGGGCTTGTCTGCTGGATGAAGGGCTGCCTAAAATCAATGTCTTGACTTGGACTGATTTTAGTGATCGGGTGTCTGGTACTCCGCTTCTGACTCAGCCCTTGACTTCACTGCAGGCACCAGAACTGTAAGTTGCAGCTTTTCCTTCTTGTCCCCGTCCCTGACGCTCCGCGGCAACGAAACCGGCATTTCCTTTATTTTCCTTCTTTAGGGTCGCAGCTGGGACGGTTCTCTGCTTCTCTCCCCGCATATTTTCTTGATTTGCACTGTTTTTGACCAGATCCGCCGTTATTTGAAGTTTTTTGTGGAAATTAGTTTGCCGGTTGCCATTTTGAATCGCCGCAGAACTCCGTTTTTTGGCGGGAAGCAGAGGATTTCATTTTCTGCTTGCAGCTTCAGGCTCACTGTTACCTGTTCCCTACAGCTTGTTTTAGAAAAAGGACCCTGTCCTGGGATGAACTTTGGGATCAGTGTTCTCTGGTTTGTTTGTTTTTTTTTCAAATACCTTTAAAACCACCACCATGCCTTCCTAGGGCAGAGGTGCATCGGCTGTAATAAGAAGCAAAAGGAGCTTAGCAATCGGCTGTGTCCAGCCTGTTTGGCTTATTTATTTATTTATTTATTTACATTCTCTTATATACCGCACTATTCGGCACCAGCGCGGTTTACATGGAACAGAAACGCTCAGTACAGTTAACATGTATGAGTTTACAGATAACAGGGCAAGTAACTTAGATAACAGGGGTAAACTATTTACAAAAACTTGCTACATAAGCTTGTAAACTATTTACAAATATTGCTACATAAGGTTGTATCGTCGACCATGCCACTTCAGGGGGCGATGGCCTCTGCCTTGCCCATTTTAGATGGGCCGCTACCTTCCTCCTCTTCAGTGGTGTCGCAAGGGGCTCCACCCTTGACTCCTCAACTTCCTTCTGACCCTTTACAGCCTGTTTTGCCCTCTGAGGATCAGCTCTTTGCGCTGTTCCGCCAAGCCTGGACTCTGTGGCGTTCTGAGTCATCTACACCTGCGGCGGAGCATCTGTCCGTGACACATGCATCCCTGCCTACGTCTGCAGACTGCAAGCGGTCCCGGAGTTCCGCAGGCCTCAAGGGGGGCCTTCCTCCTAAGGGGTTGCAGTTCCTTATGGAGGAGGAGGTGAATCCTGAAGATGACAAGTCCTCTGCGGATGGAACTGGCGAGTCATCAGATCGCGAGGATGGGGAGTACTCTCCGTCTGACTCTTCTATTCCAGTGCAAGAGGATTCGCAGGATATAAGGCTTTTTCGTAAGGAGGAGTTGGCCGCTTTGATTGGGCAAGTGTCAGAGGCACTTCGCCTTTCGAATCCTCCTGAGCCTCAGCCTTCGCAATCTCAGGCAGACCCCATTTTGCAAGGCATTCGCAAACCCTCAAAATCCTTTCCATTTCCTCCAGAATTGCAGCAAATGGTGTCCCGGGAATGGGATTCTCCGGACGTTCAGTTGCGCAACGCTCGCCACCTGGGACAGTTGTATGTGTGGTCTCCAGAGGTTCTGGAGCAATGGCTTGCTTATCCTAAAGTAGATGCCTTGGTTACTGGTGTTACTAAACACACCACCATTCCGGTGGAAGGAGGGGCAGCGCTCAAGGATCCGCAGGATCGGAAGGTAGAAAACCTACTGAAGACGGCCTTCTCCTCCTCTTCTCTGGCCCTCCAGGCAACGGTGTGTGGTGGTTTGACTGCCCGCGCATTGTTATGCTGGATTCAACGTCTGCCGGATAAATTGGTCTCTCGGTCGCCTGGAGTCCGCTACTGTGTTTTTGGCCGACACGTTCTATGATTTGCTGCATCTTTCCGCTCGCTCGATTGCAGCGGTGATGGTGGCCAGGCGGTGGCTGTGGCTCTGCCAATGGGCGGCAGATGTGGTTTCCAAGGCTAGACTCCCCAAGTTGCCCTTTAAGGGAAAACGTTTATTCGGTGAAGAGCTTGACAAGCTAGTAAAGGACCTTGGGGAGGTTAAGCCTCAACGGTTGCCTGAAGACAGACCAAAGGCATCGTCTCACCGGTCATCTCGAGCGCAATCTTTTCGGCATTTTTCCCGGAATTGGGACTCCCGGAGGTATCGTTCTTTCAAACCCTCCATGCCTACCGTGACGTCCAATCGCTATGGGCAGAGGGCGCAGTCCTTTTTCGTGGTGCCCGAAAGGGCTCGGATTCTTACTCCAGCACAGGAAAGTTCTCCGGAACTCTGCGCGCCTCCCGCTGATGGGATGAGCGGCCCACTCGAGACGTTGCCACCGGTGGGAGGTCGGTTGTCATTGTTTTCTCCGGAGTGGACGCAGATAACCTCCGATCAGTGGGTTCTCGACAGCGTTTCCCGGGGTTACTCTCTCGAATGCTGCCGGACTATTCCCGAGGCTTTCCTGATCTCCCCAGCAGGGTCTCCCGAGAAAAGACTGATCATTCAAGCCACCCTACAGCGTCTTCTTCATTTAAATGCCATCTGTCCAGTGCCCTCCCCAGAAAGAGGATTGGGTCATTACTCCATCTATTTCGTGGTGCCCAAGAAAGATGGTTCCTTTTGCCCCATTCTGGATCTAAAGGGAGTAAACCGCAGCCTTCGGGTGCCTCATTTTCGCATGGAAACTCTCCGTTCGGTCATCCAAGCGGTGCGCAAGGGCGAGCTTTTAGCTTCGCTCGATCTCGTGGAAGCGTATTTTCATATTCCCATCCGGGTCGAACATCAGCGGTTTCTGAGGTTTGCAGTGCTTGGAGAGCATTTCCAGTTCCGCGCAATGCCCTTCGGATTAGCCTCGGCTCCCCGAACCTTCTCCAACATAATGGTGGTGGTGGCAGCAGCCTTGCGCAAGCAGGGAATCCGAGTTCATCCCTAACTGGACGATTGGCTGATTCGGGCCGATTCACTACCGGAAGCTCGCGAGACTGTCGCCTGGGTGGTACACTTCTTGGAAAACCTGGGTTGGGTAATCAATCGCACCAAAAGTTGCCTCCAGCCGTCTCAGGTGATCGATTTTCTCGGGGCTCATTTTGACACTCGCCGTGGACGGGTCTTCCTGACGCAGGAGCGTTTTCGAAAGCTCTCATGTCAACTACAACTTTTTCTGCGTCAGGAGGCACCTCGAATCTGGGACTACCTTCAACTCTTGGGGTCCATGGCAGCCACTATCGATCTGGTTCCTTGGGCCAGGGCACATATGCGCTGTTTGCAGACGGCGCTTCTGTCCCGATGGTCGCCAGTGTTGGAGGACTATCAGGCTCGGCTGCCTCTCCGGCCAGCGGTCAAACTCAGCCTGCGTTGATGACTCCGGCCGCGCAATCTCTTCAGGGGAGTGCCCTTGGTGACTCCTCGCTGGGTGTTAGTAACGACAGATGCAAGTCTCTCCGGTTGGGGGGCACACTGCGGCTCGCACACAGCGCAAGGGACTTGGTCTCCTCGGGAGACTCAGTGGTCCATCAATTGCCTCGAAACGCAAGCCGTACGTTTAGCTTTGCAACAGTTTCAGCCTCTTCTTCAGTGTCAATCGGTCCGAGTACTCTCCGACAATGCTACAACGGTGGCATATCTCAACTGCCAGGGCGGAACGAAATGTCCAGGGGTATCGAAGGAGATGCGTCTTCTCCTCCCGTGGGCGGAGAGGCATCTCCAGGCCCTTTCAGCTCAGCATATTGCAGGGATGAGCAATGTCAAAGCCGACTTCCTCAACCGACATATTCTGGACCTCGGAGAGTGGACTCTCGCCTCAGAACCCTTTCAGACGATCGTTCGCACATTGGATCGATCGGCGGTAGATCTCATGGCCACAGCGGCAAATGGCCAAAGTGCCGATCTTCTTCAGCCGCTGGAGAGTCAGCGGGACGCACGGGATAGATGCCTTGTCACAGCCGTGGCCGACACACCTTCTGCTGTATGTCTTTCCACCATGGTCCATGGTCAGAAAGGTGCTCCAGCGAGTCAGGGAACACCAAGGACCGGTGATTCTGGTGGCTCCGAATAGGCCTCGGAGACCGTGGTATGCGGATCTCGTCAGACTGGCTCGGGCACTCCCTCTGCGCCTAGGGTCCTTCCCAGGTCTCCTACATCAAGGGCCAATCACCATGGAAGACCCGGCTCCTTACTTGCTTACAGCTTGGCTCTTGAACGCAGCAGGCTAGCTCATAAGGGCTATTCGCCTAGTGTGGTAGCGACGATGCTCGGAGCCCGTCGGTCGTCAACGTCCTTGGCATACGCGCGTGTCTGGCTTCTCTTTGAAGCTTGGTGTTCGCAACGCAATGTCTCGCCCTGGCGTTGCGGGATCCCGGACGTGCTTTCCTTCCTGCAAGCCGGCCTGGAGAGAGGCTTGGCATTCTAAATTTTACGGGTACACATAGCAGCCCTGTCCTGCTTTCGAGGGCCAATCTCTGGACGTTCTATCACCTTGCATTTGGACGTGTCGCGTTTTCTCAGAGGGGCTAAGACCTTGTGGCCTCCGATACATCCGGTGGTTCCTTCTTGGGATCTCGCTCTGGTCCTCCAAGCTCTTGTTGCTTCACCTTTTGAGCCTCTGAAAGCGTGTTCCCTTAGGGATTTGACTCTGAAGACGGTGTTCTTAGTCGCCATCACCTCGGCAAGGCAGATTTTGGAACTTCAAGCTCTCTCTTGTCGAGATCCCTACCTCTCTTTTTCTGCGGAGAGCGTGTCTCTTTGGACGGTCCCTTCCTTCTTGCCCAAAGTTCTTACACCGTTTCATATCAATCAGCCTCTTTTTTTGCCTTCCTTTGTGAAATCGCAATGTTCGGGGCGTTATAGGGAGTTTCAAGCGGTGGACCTGAGAAGAATCCTTTACCGATATCTGAAGGTCACGAATCCCTTCCGTAAGACAGATCATCTCATTGTTCTTTTTGCAGGTCCTTGTCGGGGATGTGCAGCCTCGAAGTCCACTATTGCTAGATGGTTATGTAGGGCCATTGAAGCTGCGTATATTCTTCGAGGAAAGCTGGTGCCTACAGGGCTCCGGGCTCATTCCACACGGGCTCAAGCTGCATCTTGGGCCGAGCGTTCTCAAGTGGCTCCTCTCGACATCTGCCGGGCGGCGACTTGGTCGGTTTTGTCCACTTTTGTCCGTCACTATAGATTGGACGTCCAAGCCCGGCAGGAGGTTCACTTCGGAGCTGCAGTTCTGTCAGCGGCATTGGGCCCACTCTGAGAGTCGGTAGCTTGGGTACTGCCCGTTTGTCTGGACTGGTCTAGCAGTATGATTTGGAAGGAGAAATTTCACTTACTGTTAATTTCCTTTCCTGGAATACTGCTAGACCAGTCCAGGACCCACCCTGCTGTCAGTTACGGTTTTGCTGGTGCAGTGGAGCCGCTTCATCATTTTCAGAAAGCCTGACTATGAGAACCTCCGGCGGGGGTCTTCTCTAGCAGTTTCAAGATTCTGGGGATGCCTTCAGCACCTTTGTACATAGTTCACTCAGGAGCCACTTTGGGCTGCATTTCTTGTTAGGTTGCCTTCCTTCCGTTTTGGTTCAGCTTTCCAGACAATACTGAGGGAGCCCCCTAGGGGTACAACCATATCACCAGAGTCCAGCCTATCAGAGCTCTGGTAGAATTTTCTGTCTCCAGGATCTGCTGGCAGGGGGACACAACCTGTTTGTCTGGACTGGTCTAGCAGTATTCCAGGAAAGGAAATTAACGGTAAGTGAAATTTCTCCTAGATCAACTATCCAGAGGGTTGCCATGAGTCGACACCGACTCGACAGCACCTAACAACAATTCATAGGTTAACAAAATAAAAGTTGTAGGTACTATCTTTTCTTTTAAGTTGAACTAACTTACTATCAGTTTGATTTGGTTTTTGAGGTTCCAGAACCGTTTTCAGTTTCACATAAATGAGCTAAATGATGATGTTGGAGAAGGCTGAGAAAATGAAAGGAGACAAACGCAGCACAATTTACTGCTGTAGGAGGACTGATAGTGAGTGAGGAAACCTTTTATTTAGTCTTTGGGGCAGATTCAGAAACTGATGGGTTTTCGTTCTTTTCACATTAAAATTTGCTAATGTATGACTGCCAAGTGGGAAAGCACGCAGAGCATGGCTAATGGAATTCTCTCCGCCTCCTCTGCGCATGGATATACACATGGGTGGGCCCACCATATTGGAGTCAGACCCACCTAGGAAGCGGCAGTGACATTGGCCAGTGAAAGGAGAACCGGAGACAATGTCAATTTCCTTTTCATCAACAGACCTGGTGGATGATTCTCCCTTGCCAGCAGGTGGAGGTAGATCTGAGCAACTTTCAGTGATCTCTTCACTTGAGGGTATGTCTACTAAACCGTATTAGCAGCCAAAACTGCATGGTAAGCAGAAAACTTTACGGTATCTGCAAGGGGTGTTCCTGGGGCAGGCCCTGATGATACCGAAGAGGACTGGATTCATGCAGAGACACCCCACATTACTTGCCTTGGCAGATTTCACAAGAAAAGTCCCACAGTGCCTACCAAAGCAGGTACCAAGGGTCCCCGCGGTAAATCCATTGGGAGGGATGGTAGCAATCGGACGTACAGAGTTGTCAGCACCTATCCTCCTCAAAAGACCTTACAAAAATGGCCGCTATCTTGTAGTGCTACCCTTAGCGTGAGGCTAGAGATCAGCACCTCGTGATGGTGGCTATTTTGATTTGGCCACATGATGGGGCATGAGGAGCATTTCTGCCCCGTTCCACTACTAACATAAGAAATGACATACTGGATCAGACCAAAATCCATCAAACCCAGTTTCCTATTTCCAACAGACCACCAGGTTACCATGAGGTATGTGCTTTGTGAGACCATGGGGCTTCCCTTTGCCGACTGGTTTGCAGGGACATTTTTTTAATATCATGAGGTGGAAGGGAGGATACTGCAGGACCCCCCAACCTTTCCAGTACTTGATCAGAGAGAGGGAAACTTAGCCCAGCTGGCTAGCCAGAAAACCTTTTCAGTTGGGTGGTGCACCAATCCTCCCTGGGCTGCTCCCGATGGGGATTGGGAGCTATCCAGGGGGGATCGGCGCTGATAGGGGGCCACTACAATTTTATTTCAGATTTTCGGTGCCATGGATCGCAGCACTGTGAAACTCACAGTACTTGTGGGGAGCCCGATCACGGCAGTTGGATGTCCGATCACCTCCAAGGCAGAACCTGCGTTATCGGCCTCCAGACATCCAAAGAGGTGGCGTTATTTGCTGCCATGTTTGGGCTCAATTTTGGCAGCTACTGCGTGAAATCTTTTTCAGGTGTTGACTGCCATCCATGGCCACCCCACTCCCTGCCCTGATCTCACTCTAGAGACCTGCGCTATGTACAAATCAGATATCGCAGAAAATGGCCTGCGATATCTGTTCCTTTTCGTCCCTCTAGTCCAGTCCCGGAACCATAGAGTTTAGAATCCCTTCCAGCAGCTTTGGAGACTGAAACATGTCATCACTTTGATGACCTCTGTATAAATAGCCAAGGACCGCCCCTCTCCATCAGTACTTCAGTCTCCAAAGCAGCTGGAGGCAGTTCTAAGCCCGAGACTGGGCTAGCTCAGCACAAATAAGCAGAGTTAGGTGTTGATTTGGGGGAGTTTAAAGTTGCTGAACTGTTTCTGTTGTTTTCAGAACCGGTGCTGCTGTGGAAGGTGTTCCTGGCTTGGCTCCCAGACAGAGGCTGTGTCTCTATCTCTCTTAATCTCTCTCTGTCTCTACCCCTTTGTTTTTATTTTTTGTTTGTGTTCTGTTTTCCTCCCCTCTCTCTCTCCCCTCCCCCCACCCCCCGCGGGGCTCATTGGAACCCATCGCTGAAACGAGCATCTGGGGAAGTCAGCAGCACCGGATCCTGCTGTCTCCCGAACCCGCGTTAACGGGTGAGGAGCAGGGGATAGGCTCCCAGCGCAACTGACAGTCTGGGCCTCGCCGGAGCCAAAGCCGCAGTCCGGCTGAGCTCCGGCGCAGAGAGAGCCTCCTCCCGTCTCCTGCTGTGTACTCCGAGGCGGAGGGGTTACAGAAGGTGAGAGTAAGGGGGATTAAAGCTTTCTCTTTAGCCCGGGGGGCCGGATTAGCACAACGGTGTGCAGTAGAAAGGACGGCGGCATTGGTTTTCGGCGAGAAAACGCGGCGGCGGCCAATTTGAGCACCGCGGTTTCTCGTGGAGGTTTTCGTTGCGATTTGAGGGGGTTTTGAGGCCTCGTTTTCTGGTTTGTTCGGTGGGAGGCAGCTAATCTGTTAGTGAGGAGTCTGATTTTATAAAAAAAAAAAAAAAAAAGGAACTTGGTGCTGCCTCGATCTGTAGTGGCTGGGTGAAAGCAGCTTACATTTTCCCTACGGGGGAGGCATTAGGCAAGATGCCAGCCAAGCCACGTTGCCTAGTGTGTGGCTCGCGGCGAGGCACGCTGTTGGAGTCTGGTGTGTGTGAGTTCTGTTCCCTCGAGGTGCTGGCGCTGGACAGGCCACTGCCTGAGACCAGCGAGGAGGGGGGCGTGCTGGAGGGCGCGGAGGCCCGCTCTTCCTCGGGGCTGGCGGAGGAGCCGGTAGCGGGACCCTCTTCGGAGGGGGGTTCCAGTGCTCAGGCCGTAGCTAACCAGCCGCTCGGAGCTTCAGGTATTCCTCCAGGCTTCTTTTCCCTGATGCAACAGGCCTTTGCGCTATTGCAGCCGGCGAGGGCCAGATCTCCTCAGGTCCTTCGTGGGCAGAAGCGACAGGGGCCTTCGGGGGAGGAGCCTGGCCAGCCTATGCGTGGTAAATTGAGTGAGGAGGACTTCGGTGAGACTGGGGACGAGGAGGTCCCGGGGGATTCCGATGAGGAGTTAGAAGAGGGAGAGTTACCTGATGCGGAACAGCAAAATAGAGTAGTCAGGGTATTTAGGAAGGAGGAGCTGCCTGCTCTAATTTCTGAAACACTAAAGACGCTTAATATGCTCTCGGTGGCTCCGTCAGCGGATGAGATCTTGGAAGATCTGTTGTTGCAGGCAGTACGCACGTCCCAGCGGGTATTTCCAGTTCATAGGGTGTTCAAGAATATGATCCAGGAAGAGTGGGATGTGCCGGAGTCGGCCCTCAGGGGTTCTAGGGCAATAGCTCGTTTGTACCCGTTTTCGGATCAGGATAGGGAGCTCTTCCGCTCGCCTAAGGTGGATGCGGCAGTTTCCGCGGTTACGAAGAAGACAACGATCCCGGTTGAGGGGGCCACGGCCTTGAAGGATGTACAGGACAGGAAATTGGACACTTTGTTGAAACAAGTCTTTAATATCAGTGCTCTTTCCCTTCAGGCCTCAATTGCGGGAGCATGGGTAGCGAGAGCCTCCTTGCGTTGGTCCCAACGGCTGCAGGGCGATCAGACCGCGGAGTCCGTGGAAGAATTACCACGGTTGGAGTCCGGCACTGCATATTTGGCAGACATTCATTATGACCTCATCAGGGGGTTAGCTAAGAGTATGGCGTCGGTGGTGGCGGCTCGGCGCTGTCTCTGGTTGCAAAACTGGGCGGCGGACGGTTCGTCTAAGGCTCGCCTCAGTAAGCTTCCTTTTAGGGGAAAGCTATTGTTCGGAGAGGATTTGGAAAAGTTGGTGAAGGATCTTGGAGAGTCCAAGGGCGGTCGGCTTCCGGAAGATAAACCTAAGCTGGGCAGGGGTCCCAACGTGAGTTTCGTAGGTTCAGGCTCTCGCGTTTTGGACAGCCGCAGCGGGGAAGGTTTCTGGTGCGTTGTCAGGGTTTCCGGGGATTTCGGGGAGCAGGTAGAGGGTTTGCTTCCTTTCAGTCCTCGGCGACAAAGAAGTCACAATGATATGAGGGGGGCCCAGGCAGCGGTAGTGCCCGTGGGAGGAAGGATGCGGGAATTTTACCCTGCCTGGGTCCGTATTACGACCGACGAGTGGGTCTTAGAGGTCGTGCGAGAGGGCTATGCGTTGGAGCTCCACCGACCCGTGTTAGATTCCTTTGTTCACTCTCCCTGCAAGGCTCGGACCAGGGTCCGAGCGGTCGCCCAGACGCTTCAGCGCCTTCTGCAGCTCCGGGCGGTGGTACCCGTTCCTCCCAATCAGGTCGGTTTCGGTCGGTACTCGATTTATTTCGTGGTGCCAAAGAAGGAGGGCGCGTATCGTCCGATTCTCGATTTAAAGAGGGTGAATCGGTATCTCCGGGTTACCCATTTCTGTATGGAAACGTTGCATTCCGTGATTGCGGCAGTCCGAAAGGGGGAGTTCTTGACGTCACTGGATCTTACAGAGGCTTATCTGCATATTCCGATCCGGCAGGAGCATCAAATGTTTCTGCGGTTTGCGGTGCCCATGGGGCACTTTCAGTTTCAAGCGCTGCCGTTCGGTCTGGCGACAGCTCCTCGAGTGTTCACCAAGATTATGGTAGTGGTAGCGGCGTCGCTTCAGAAAGAGGGGGTGCTGGTGCACCCGTACCTGGACGATTGGTTGATTCGAGCAAAGTCAAGGGAAGAAAGTGTGGCGGCCACCGCCCGGGTGGTGCAGGTGTTAGAGAGCTTGGGCTGGGTGGTGAACCACGCAAAAAGCAGGCTCTTGCCCTCGCAGTCCCTGGAATACTTGGGGGCGCGTTTCGAGACGCAGATAGGAGCAGTCTTCCTCCCGGGTTCACGGTTTAAGGGTGCTGCTGAGGCGGTTTCTAGCTCAACAAGCACCGACGGCGTGGCAGTATCTTCAGCTATTAGGAACGATGGTGGCTACGATCGAGGTGGTGCCGTGGGCCAGGGCTCACATGCGACCGTTGCAGAGGGCTCTGCTACGAGGATGGTCCCATCAGTCGGATGCGCTATCTCTCCGCCTAGTCTGCCCTCTGGAAGTTCGGAGGCAGCTTCGCTGGTGGCTACGGAGGGACAAGTTGGAAGCCGGGGTGCCTCTGGTGCCTCCATCCTGGAGACTTTTGACGACAGATGCGAGTCTAGTGGGATGGGGGCGCATTGCGAAGGGAGATTGGCCCAGGGGCGGTGGTCTCCGGTGGAAAAAGGATGGTCTATCAACAGATTAGAAATGAGAGCAGTGTTTTTGGCACTCCAGGAGTTTCAGGTGTAGTTGGCCCGCTCGGCGGTGAGAGTGCTGTCCGACAATGCCACGATGGTGGCTTACATCAATCGGCAGGGCGGCATGACCAGTGCGGCATTAGAGGCGGAGGTGAGTCAGTTCTTGTGTTGGGCGGAGCAAAATCTGTCGGGGTTGTCGGCGCAGCATGTGGCGGGCGTGGACAACGTCGAGGCAGACTTTCTAAGTCGCCGCAGGGGGATCCGGGGGAGTGGATGCTTCACCCGGAGGTGTTCGCTCTGCTGGTGCGCCGGTGGGGTCTCCCAATCATGGATCTCATGGCAACGTTCGAGTCCGCAAAGGCGTCGCGGTTTTACAGCAGAAGGCGGGAGCGCATGTCGGAGGGGCTCGATGCTTTGGCGCAGAGGTGGCCGTTGGGCGGTCTCCTCTATATCTTTCCCCCATGGGCTCTCATAGGACGGGTGGTGCAGCGTGTGGAGAGTCACCGGGGTCTCGTAGTGCTGATAGCGCCCGACAGCCGTGGTATGCAGATCTAGTGCGGCTGCTAGAGGACGACCCGTACAGGCTTCCGCGACGGGACGACCTATTGCTGCAGGGACCGTTGCGAATGCCCCAGGTGAGTCGATTCTCGCTTACGGCTTGGCTCTTGAGAGGGCTCGGATGAGAGCCAAGGGTTATTCGGCGGCAGTCATTTCCACCTTCTTGAGATCGCGTAGGCGCTCTACTTCATTAGTGTATGTGCGGATTTGGCGCATTTTTGAAGGTTGGTGTTCAGAGCGGGAGTTGTCTCCTTTAAGGTCGTCGGTCCCACACATTCTGGCCTTTTTGCAGGATGGAGTGGAGAAAGGCCTTGCTCCTAGTTCGTTGAGGGTGCAATTGGCGGCTATAGCTTGTTTTCGGGGCAAGGTGCAAGGTCAGCTGTTAGGAGCACACGGGGACATCCGGAGGTTTTTGCGGGCCGTGTTGCTCATGCGGCCGCCGCGTCGGTGTGTAGTCCCGCCTTGGGACCTGAATTTGGTTTTGGAAGCATTCGTTCGGAAGCCCTTTGAGTCATTGGGGGAGGCTTCCCTCAAGGATTTGACGCTGAAGACTGTGTTTTTGGTGGCTATTTGTTCGGCTCGTAGGATTTTGGAGTTGCAGGCCTTGTCTTGTAAGGAACCGTTTCTTTCTTTCTTCGATCACAAGGTGGAGTTGCGTACAGTGCCAGCGTTCTTACCCAAGGTAGTGTCGGTGTTTCATGTGAATCAGGTGGTGTCGCTTCCAGTCTTTTCCGGAGAGGGCTCGGAGAGGTCGGATGGTAGGTTGCGTCTGCTGGATGTGAAGCGCTCCCTGCGTAGGTATCTCCGGAGAACGGCGTCCTTTCATAAATTGGACAGGTTGTTTGTGGCCTTTGGTGGACCACGGAAGGGAGAGGGGGCTGCAAAATCCTCTATTTCCCGGTGGCTGAAGGAGGCGATAGCAGCTGCTTACATTTTGAAAGGCAGGTCTGTGCCGGAAGGGCTTAGGGCTCATTCTACCAGGGCGCAAGCTGCGTCTTGGGCGGAGTTTAGCTTGGTGCCGGCCGGGGACATTTGTAGGGCGGCGACTTGGTCTTCCTTGCATGCCTTTGCCCGGCATTATAGACTAGATGTTCAGGCGGAGGGGGATGTGCGTTTTGGGTCAGCGGTGCTTCAGGCTGGGCTTGCAGAGCCCTCCCGTGGATAGGTACTGCTCTGTTACATCCTCTATGGTTCCAGGACTGGACTAGAGGGACGAAAAGGAAAAGTAAATTAGACTTACCTGCTAATTGTTGTTCCTTAAGGAACTCTAGTCCAGTCCCGGATCCCGCCCTTTGATTTGCAACCCCAGCCTTAAGATTGTTCTTCTGTATGTTTGGGGTCGCTATTAGGAGAGCGTTCCAGAGGAGCTTCCAGAGACAGGAACGTGGGATTTCCTTTCACAACACTGCTTCTGGTGGGGGAGTTCATCTTTCTCTTCCGGGTAGCGTTTAGCACCGTTTTTTGGCGGTTTTTTGTTTAAAAAAAATATATTTTTTTATCACCAAATAACTATCTAAATAAATGAATAAATAACAAATTACAAGGGTGAGTTTTCGGGTTAGGTAGTGAGTTTCTGTTTTGCTGTTGTTTCACTACTTATTTGTTGCTCTGCTGAGTTTGCTTTGTCAATAGGTACTGATGGAGAGGGGCGGTCCTTGGCTATTTATACAGAGGTTATCAAAGCAATGACGTATTTCAGTCTCCAAAGCTGCTGGAAGGGATTCTAAACTCTATGATTCCGGGACTGGACTAGAGTTCCTTAAGGAACAACAATTAGCAGGTAAGTCTAATTTACTTATTTTTTTCACAGATTAGCTGCTACTGCGACGTGTTAATCCTGCGTTAGTCCCGATGTAGCAGCTAACACCCTTTAGTAGACAGACTCTCTTGGTGTATCTTCTGTTGCAGCACAGAGAAAATCCAATAGTGTGTGCCTCTAGTGGCTGGCAAGATGTGTGATGGATTGGTACAGCAGTGAAGACTCTCCTGACCCACACTACGGTGTAGTAGTCACTATAATTGAGTCTGGAAAGGTCCAATGTTGCTTCAAGCTCGGATTTGCCCACGTTGCCTGGGGCTGAAAGCTATCCTGTGTTCAGTGCTGTTTCACATAGCTTACTAGGTGGCCTGAAGAGGAGCAGGAGGACCCCCACAGGGCCCCTGAGGGGAGTTGGTAAGTTGGGCCCAGGCCCCCCTTCCCTCTTGCTGTCCATTTCTGATTTTTTTTAATTGCTTTTTCCCCTATTTTTTTTAAATTATCTTTATTATTGAAACCAATACACACCGCTTTTTGACAATCCAGGTAATTGTGTATTCTGCTCATAACAACAGACATATAGATATAGTTCACAATCTCTAGTGGGGCACACTAGGCTACTGAGGGGCACTACTTTCCCTGTTGGTTTCAATGGACACTATTTGGCTCTCTGCTGCTTTTAATAAAGCAGCTTCAAATCAATAAAATAAAATAAGGCCTTCATTGGCAACTGGTCTCCCAGGCCTGTTAGGGTATCCAAGGCTTCGCTACTCTGGTTTTCCTAGTCAGCCTGACAGACCTTGAGATTCCCTTTCTGGTCTTCCTTTTCACCATGGCCCTTGCTTCTTTTTTCGCACAGTTTTTGCATTCTTTTAAACTTTGCCGCTACATTGTTCAGCTGCACGGTCTGATGCAGCCTGCATCCCCTAGCGTTTTTTGTTTTGTTTTGTTTTTTTACTGCAGCTGCTTTTTGCCTCCATTATAGCTGCAAAGCCTGGAGCACTTATTTTTCAGCATTCTGCGACCTCCCAGAGGGGACCCTGGGTCAGATGCCATACTTGTGGCTCCTGCTGCTCCTTTCATTTTTCCTTTCCCGCCTGTGATTTCAGATGGTGGCTTGGGCCTGGCAAAGGTGGCGCGTGACTAGGTGGCCTTAGTCACATATCCAATGGCCCTTGGGGGCCATCTTTGTCAACCAGTTTGTGCTGCAGCTCCTGAAACAGCTCACAATCTGTATTCGGTCTGGCTAGCTGCTTGGCAGCCCCCTTTGTGGAGGCCTGAATCTCGGGTTTTTCTATTTAACATTTCTTATATACCGCCTTTCATGATATCAAGGTGGTTTACATTGAACAAACTGAAATTACATTGAACAGGGCATTATAACTTGGAGATAACTATTTTACAGGGAACATGGGCAATGGAGGGTTATGTGGCTTCCCCAAGACCACAAGGAACACCTATAGGACTAGAAAACCCCAGTCCTTCCGGCCCAAGGTTGCTGTCCTCTAGTGGGATTTGAACCCCCGACCTTCCAGCCTGAGGTACCTTGCCCCAACCACTAGGCCACTCCTCCCTCAAGCTATCCCTCAGGGGCCCTGTGGGGATCCTCCTGCTCCTCTTCAGGCCACCTAGTAAGCTATGTGAAACAGCACTGAACACAGGATAGTTTCACTCTGGATGCCCAGGCCCACATGTACTCCTTTCAGAGGCAGCTAGAGGGATCACAGCACCTGCTTCATTCTTGCACTCCTCCATTCCTCTGAAAGCCCAACTATATTCCTGTTGACAAAAGGTAAGTCTGAAGAGAACAGGGTGGTGGTTCCCTTAGGGTAGGGCTTGACATATCCCAGGTGCCAGTTCTCCATGGCAACCATAAATTTGCACCTGACACCCTTGGATTTTCTTGCCCCCCCCCCTTTTAAAAAAGGAAAAGGTAGGCATATCGCAGGCAGAAGATAACTGCAATATGCCCATGGGGATCCCATCCCCAGTAGGCTGAAGAAGAGAAAGTCACAAACATGGCTAAGGCCCCTTCTGTCTGCTCATGGGAGATTAGAGCCCCTCGCCCAGAACAGGAGGTGAAGGCCTGCAATCATGGCTTGGATACAGCAGGATTCCCAAGGGGAGCCCATCCCTCTTGGGCAGAGGACAGCCGGATCAGGCCTGCAGAGAAAAAAATGATAGATGTGTGGGGGAGGGGGGGGAGTGAGGCAGCAATAATTTAAAGGGGCAGTAGTTTAATGGAAAAAAAAGGAAGGAGGATGGGGAGATGAAGGGCAGGGGATAGGAGTGCTGGGGGGAGGGAGAAGGAGAAAGTGGGGTGGGGTTGAATGAGAGAGGGAAGAGTGCAAGGCATTGGAAGTTAAAGGGGATGAATGCATGGGGATATTTCCCCCCCTTAAAAACACACGTAAGCACCCAATCTACACACCCTCACACACAAACAGGCATTCTACCTACTCATAGACACACAGGCACCACACACATTCATATACATACACAAGCACCTCACCTCCACACAACAAACACAGGCTCCCTAGCTTGGCAGCACACACATACATGCACTGCAGTCTTGCATTCCACCTACACAAAGACACCCATCACACCCCATGCACAGACAGGCAAACCACCGTTGCACCACATGCACATTCTATCTATGTTCCTTATTGTCCCTCCAGTCCAGTCCCACACATCTGGGTAGAGTATCTCCTCCAGCAGTTTGGACACTAAGCACGTCATCCTTTTGATGACACCAGTGTACTTATGCAGCTGGCACCGCCTACTAGCCCCAGTATGCTCAATCTCCATGCAGCTGGAGGAGGTAGTGAGCCAAGGTGCTGGACTCACTGGGGAGACATAGGTTTAGGATGTGTTAATTTTTTCCTGTTGTGGCAGGGTTATTTCTTTTGTCCTTGGTTATTTTTGCTTTTTGGCTAGCTTTAGTAAAAACAAAACTCGAAAGGGAGCCTTGAGGCTGCGAGAGAGGCAGCAATGATGAATATCCCCCTTCCTTGCAGCATGGGGGGGGGGGGTTGGTGGCAGCAGCATCCCGGGGTCTTGAGGCGGCTCCTGAACCCAGCACCGGGTGAGGATCCACTGAGTAGCCAGAGAACGGCACACTGCAACAGCTTCCTGGACAGGCACCCCCCTCAGCGCCGAAGCAGGTGGCTAGCAGCTGAGCGTGAGGGGGAAGATAGCTGCGATGGTCTGCGGTCTAGAGGGATGGAATAGGGGTCGTACATCAGAATCTTGCAGCGGGAGCAGGAAGAACATGCTGATTTGAAGCGCTGCCTGTAGCCACATGGCAGGGCCTGCAGTAGCAGCGCTGGAAAGGTAGAGGTGCACATTTTCTTCTTTCAAGGCTGCCTGCATTATTTGAAGGGCTTCAGTTCTTTTTCTTTCAGTTTATTTTCATTTTCTTTAGTTTTATTTCCCTTTATTAAGTCTTTGAGGATGCAGAGCTCAGGCTGAGTGCATAACAAGCAATCTATGGCCCTTGCTGGCCAAACCCCACGGTGTTTGCTATGCCCAACCAATCAGGGTGGTCTCAGCGGCAGGTATTTGCCAGGGACTGCCCACATGAGATGGCAGCTGTGGAGCCAGGCCTGGAAGGTCCCTCGCTGTTGCGGGAGGCATGGGCCGCAGAGCAGTCCGTGCAAGAATCTGTGGGGTTGGCTGCCAGACCTTTATCCATCCCAGGACCCCCCGCTCCCCCCCCCCCCCACACACACACTCACTGGCACAGGGGGACATGGGCCAGTGTCTTGTTGCTGGGCAGATTTCCAGGGCCTGTATGCCTGGTCAGGTGGTTTTGGAGAGGTAAGTGACAGTTGGTTGAGACATTGTAGCTTTTTCCTGAGAAGGATTAAAAAAGTCCTGAATAGCTGCAGTTTGGTTCGGTGAAGCAGGAAGCACTTACATACTAGAAATGTATATGGCTAGAGAGACAGTGACAGTCAGTGGTTAGGAGACAAATGAAATCCTTCCATCTGTCTGTGGTCAGGAAGTAACCTGACATGATCATCCTTTGTCTTTGCACAGACTCAGTACCTACTGAAGTTGTGATAGGCCTTCTCAGGACTTATGGCCATAGGTATTTTTTATAATAAAAACATAAACCTTTCTTGGAGAAGGGATCAGTCTGATTGGATCAGTACAGGGTCTATTGCATATCTTAGGGGTCTAGAAATACTCAGGATTTACGGGATTCGGTAGGGAGCGGTCTCGGAGACAGGTGTCAGCCTAGACTTCATGCAAGAGGCTAGGTCATTGGAGCAGGGCCAGCAGGACATAACGAGGCAGGAGAGTCCCTCCCAGTCACAAGAGACCCTGGAGGCGAGGACGGGGCACCTTTAGTGGATCTGGCCCCTGGTCCCTGCATAAGGCCTGGACCATCCACCCCTCAAGCCCAGGGAGCCAGGTTCCCGGGGGATTTCTCTCTGGAGTTTATTTTACCTTTGCATAAGGCATTTGGCTAAGTCAGCAGGGCTTGACAAGCGGCTCCTCAGCCCCAGAACGTGGGACTAGGAGGGCGTCAGACACAAAAGAGCCCGAGTCAGGGACATTGGTGACCAAGCGGGCTAGAGGCACAGAGGAATAGCAGCAATCGCCATTGTTGGAGGGGCTGGATGGGGAGGACCTCGACACGGGGCCAGGTCTGCAGGAGGAGTTGGAAGAGAAATGCAGAAGGGTGGCTCATCTGCAAGTTGCCTGCCTTCCAATCCAAAGGACACTGGTTTGTGGCCAGCATCTGTCTAGAGAGAAAAAAAAAGAAGCCAGCAGAGTTTTAGATCAGGCCGGGATTGTTCAGGTGCTGCCGGCATTCATTGTAGTGTCCTTCAAGGCTTTGAATATGCCCGCTAATCTCCCAGCAGAGGAACAGGCTCGGAAGGATCCACTGCTCCAGGCGGTGCGGAAATTGCAGAATCTCTTCCCAGTACCTGGGGTAATATGGCTGGCAATCCAGGATGTGCCTGTACCTACTACTGTAGCAAGAATGAGAGCTCCTTCAATTACCCGGAGTGGACATAGTGGTGTTGGTGGCTGTAGAGGGGGACCTGTCTCGTATCTTGCAGCTAAGAGCCGTGGTTCCGGTTCCATGAGATCGTTACAACTTCAGTCGGTGATGCCCAAAAGGGAAGATTCCTTTCCCCTGATTCTCAACCTTGAGGGCTTGCACTGCTACCGCTGGGTACTGCATTTGCACATGGTAATGCTGACATCAGTAATAGTGGCAGTAAGGAGCAGAGAGTTCTTGTCGTCTCTTGAACATCAGCAGTTTCTCCATTTTGGCAGGACCAAAGGGCCATTTTCATTTTCGAACATTGTCCTTTGGTCTGGAGACCGTCCCTCATACCTTCCCTAAGGTTTTGGTGGGGGTGCCGGCAGCGGCCCTCCGCTGGGTACTGCATTTGCACATGGTAATGCTGACATCAGTAATAGTGGCAGTAAGGAGCAGAGAGTTCTTGTTGTCTCTCGAACATCAGCAGTTTCTCCGTTTTGGCAGGACCAAAGGCGATTTCAAACGCTGTCCTTTGGTCTGGAGACCGTCCCCCATACCTTCCCTAAGGTCTTGGTGGGGGTGCCGGCGGTGGCCCTCCGCAAGGAAAGGGTTTTCACCCACCCATACCTAGATGATTGGCTGATCCAGGCAAAGTCCAGGGACGACGGCGAAAGAGCAACAGTGCGGGAGTTGGCTTTCCTTCTCATCTCGGTCGGGTGGTCATCCTGGACAAGAGTCAGTTATTACCAGCCCTGGAGCTGGAATAGTTGGAAACGTGCTTCGAGGTCTGCCTAATATCCCCCTCTGCAGCTCGGGGGAGGTGTTGTGGCGGCAGCATCCTGGGGTCTGTGTGGGCAGGGTTTTCCTGCTGGATCGCCGAGTGCAGGAGCTACGACAGTTGATACAGCAGTCCCTGAAGTGGTGAGACCATCGGCATGGCATTAGCAGCAGGTTCGGTGGACCATGGTGGCCACTCTCGAGCTAGTTCCTTGGGTGTGGGCACACATGCAACCGCTGGAAACGACTCTGCACCGGCAGTGGTCTCATTGGGGTCAACCCCTGTCCTGTGAGAGCCTTCTGGTGGTCGCTGCATCCAGGGAGCCTGGAAGAGAGGTGTGCCACTCAAGTCCTCCAGTATGGGCTCCACAGATGACTGGTGCCAGTCTGTCAAGTTTGTGACAGTCGCTTGGCTCAAGGAGTCTACAGCAGGCCCTGGGGTCGTTCAACAGGCTTGAGAGACTAGTGCTGTACTTGGAGCTAAGAAGTTCCGAGCCTTGTTTGCAGAGCAAGGTGGTCTGAGTCCTCTCGGACAATGCAACCACGGTGGCTTATATCAAACGGCAAGGAGGCATGGGCAGTGCAGTCCTGGAGGAGGAGGCTGAAAGGCTGGCCAGAGTCTCCTCTCGGGGCATTATCGGCAGCACTCTTAGCAGGAGTCGACTTTGTAACAGTAGTCTAACTCAGCCGACTGCCCATGGGCCCTGGAGAGTAGCAGCTCAACCAGAGGATGTTCGAGCAGGCTGTTTGCCAATGGAGCACTCCGGGCATGGAACTAATAGCAACATTCGAGTTCTGCGGAAAAGCCTGGCAGGCCTTGGCAGAAGTAGAGAGAGGATGTCCGAGGACCTAGATGCTGTATTCAGCAGTGCGTTCAAGGGGGTCTCCTCTATGTTTTTCCCCCATGGGCGCTCATAGGCTGGATAGAACAACAGATAGAGGCACACCGGGATTACTACTTCTGGTGGCAATAGCCTGGCCGAGGTGCCCATGTTATGCCGACTGTACTTGGATGCTGGTGGATTGACCATGGCACTTTCCAGTTCAGAAGGGCCTCTGGACACAGGGGCTGCTTTGAATTCCCCAGGGGATCCATTCACAACTAGAGCATGGCTGGGGAAAGCGAGATTGAAGTAGAAAAGATTTTCAGGCTCGGTGGGAGAGATGTAGCTACAAGCCCTGAGGAGGTCTACGAGCCTGGCGCACACCAGTGGGTGGCGCATCTTTGGAGCGCGGTGTGGAGGAAGGAGGGCGAGCCCTTCCACTGCCTCTGTCCCGGACATCTTGATGGTCTTGTAATCCGGTTTTGATAAGGATGTACTCGCCAGTTCCTGGAGGGTGCAACTGGCAGCGTTTTCCGGTTATCACCAGGAAGGCCACGTGTGGCATTGGGTGCACACCCGGACGTGCTGAGATTTCAAAGGGCAGTGTCCCACTACTGTCCGATGAGGAGGGCTGTGGTACCACCTTGGGATCTCTATCTGCGGCTGACGGCGCTGTCTAGGGTATCTTTTGAGCCGTTGAAGGATGGGGCTCTGAGAATGGTGTTCCTGGTGCCATTTTTGCTTGGCAAACAGGTTTTCAGAGCTTCAGGCCCTGTTGTGCCAGAGCCATTTCGTTCCTTCTCCAAGGAGGAAGTGGTCCGGTGCCTGGTACCTTCATTTTTTGTTCAAGGTGGTGGCAGCATTTCATGTGCTTCAGGCCGTTTCCTTGCCGAGATTGCCTTTCTGTTCCTTGAGAAGAGCAGTGCTTTCCAGGGCTCTCCCAAATGGTGATTTTTGCTGAATTTGCTGCTAAACTGTGAGTTCTATCTGTCTGTCTGTTTGTCTCCACATATTTATCTGTCTATTTGCCCTTCTTGGTGGGTTCCCTTACCTACTCCTTTGCTGTGTGCCCACTGTTCAGGAACAGCCTCCATTGCTGTAGAGTTTTAAACTATTGTTCTCTTAGTCTACCTGAGTGACTACCCCTCCCCCCTGCTGAGGCATTGTTGTAGACCTCCATTTCCTGTTGTGCATGTGGGCTTGCTCAGATTGCCTTTCTGTTCCTTGAGAAGAGCAGTGCTTTCCAGGGCTCTTCCAAAAGGTGATTTTTGCTGAATTTGCTGCTAAACTGTGAGTTCTATCTGTCTGTCTGTTTGTCTCCACATATTTATCTATCTATTTGCCCTTCTTGGTGGGTTCCCTTACCTACTCCTTTGCTGTGTGCCCACTGTTCAGGAACAGCCTACTGGCCAGAGATACTTAGGTTCCCGCCCACCCTACCCCTCACCCCACCCACCCCAGGGGCTACATTGCTTATATAGTGGTCACATACGTGCCATTTGTCGTTCCAAGTCATACTGCTAGACCAGTCCAGACAAATGGGTTATGCACCCCTGCCAGCAGATCTTAGAGACAGAGAATTCTACCAGAGCTCTGATAGGCTGGAGCCTGGTGATATAATCCTACCCCTAGGGGTCTCCCTCAGTTTTTCTCTGTCTCCAGCAGATCTGGATGCTTTGTTTTTTTGCTCCTTCAAAAAAATTTAAAATGCTTTATTTCTTTGAGATTTCTTTCGGAGAGATTATCCCCTGTAGTTGCCAGTGTACTTATCTGAGCACCAGGGTGTTTCCAGCTGAGCTCCTGTGTCCTGTCACAGTAGAGATCGCTGATGTGAAGACTCCCCAGCACTAGTCAAGAGGACTATTTAGCTGGATGGTAAGCCTCCTAAAATCCAGTCCCTGGGGCTGATTTTAGTGGTGAGGCAGCTGGCAGTGGTCTGAGCAGCGGTCCGTGGCTTCTCTGCACTTTCGGTACTGTAAGTGCAGCACCTGTCTTTCTCCCACTGATGTCTGCAGCTCTGTGGTGACTCGATTTATTTTTATTGATTTTTCAGCGTTTTTAGGCATTTTTCTCCTGCCTGCAACCCTCCCACCTTGTCCTTAGACTTTTTAAGTTAATTCCTTAGCTTTTGGGGGTTTTAATTCACTCTTTTTGAGGTTTATTTTTGCCGGCGGCCATTTTGAATAGTTAATGAGCCCCGGTTTTTGGCGGGAAGCCAGATTCCTTCTCTACTTGCTTTCTAGCAGCTCTATTGCTGTTTGTTTTTCCACAGCACTTGATAGCTGTGAGTTGTAGAGGGGTTCTTTTCTCTCTTGCCTATGTATTAACATAATAAATAAAAAGTAGGGAAGGCAGGCATAGAGAACAGGATGCAATTCAGGGACAGAGTCTCTGGCTGTTCCTGCGGGGCAGAGTTATTTTTTTTTAGTTCTCACTATGCCTTATTCAGGTCTACGCTGCATAGGCTGTCAGAAGAAACACAAGGACCTCAAGAATCAGCTGTGCTCTTCCCCCAGCGACTTGATTCCCCAGATAAACTTGGGAACTCCTGAGCCTGGCTTCAGTGGAGCTCCCGATTGGCTTTACGCAGCGCTGAGTCTTTGCCACGGGGGCTTGGACATCCCCAGGAAGTTCAGGTATCATTTTCTGAAAGAAACCTGTAAGTAGACTGTTTTTCTTACTTGCCTCAGCTGCCCTGGGTTGATTTCAACTGCATCCGGACCGGCTGCCTCTGAGTTTTGAAGTTCCTACTTTAAATTTTTAATCCACAATCTGCAGCCGGGTTACTTTGTATGTCTTATTCAATATACCATTTGCTTGGAATTTTAAGTCAGTATTTTGGATCCTGACTCTTTTGGGCTCGGCCTAAGAAAAGCTTAATCACTGTAATCTTCAGTACAGCTGGGTTTGAGCTTCTCCATCCCTCCCCAGAAACACCTTTCAGCCCCTGCCATGAAGGTCTGAGTGGCTGCAGAGGGATCAAACTCTAATTTCCCTACTTTCAGTCGCTGTAATTGCCTTACCCTGACTTTGAAAGTTTCTCTGTACCAGCACAGTGAATGACTGACAGTTTCCTTCTCAGCTCAGTGAATACCTGACAGTTTTTCTGTGCCAGCGGCCGTTTTGTTTTTCTCTTCAGTGTTTCTTTTTGGAGGGAACAGCTCTGGACAGCCGTTTCCACACATTTAAACAGGCTGTGGAGGCACTGGGAGTTTCAAAATCCTTTTCTTTGAAGAGTCTTCTGTTTCCCTAAGCCTACCTTGATTTTTGTTTTAAACAATAAGAACAACAAAAAAAAAAAAGAAAAGAAAGGAGGAAAGGTTGTTTAAGTCTCTGCAATGCTTGTTTCTCTGGCTGTATTATATGTGATATGTAATAAGCAGAAGGGGGAATTAATAGATTGCTTGTGTTCCACCTGCACGCTGCATCCGGGAGACTCTTCCCCCATTCCTACTGCGCTGGGATCATCAGCACCTTATCTCCTCCCTCCTCAGAGCCCCTGCTGCAGGATCTTCCTGCAGGCAGGACTCAGTCAGCTCCCATTTCGCTTCCACAGCCGCTGGAAGCCACAGCAGCCTTGACTGACAGTGCGTTCCTCACACTCTTCCATCAGGCATGACACCTGTGGCGTTTGGAGTTTTTTGGTATATCTCCTACACCCGCCCAGTAGCAGGCAAGGATATGGCGTGGTCTCGCAAGCGGTCCCATAAGTCCTCAGACCTTAGAGCAGTACGTCCTCCTAGGAGCGTTGCATGTGCCTTGCGGGGTACTATGGATATTCGAGAAGACTTTAAATCTTCGGAGGTCAGCCCTGACTCGTTGGAGTAAGGAGATGGGGAATATTCTCCGTCTGTTTGTTCGCTGACAGTTCTCAGCCTTTTTCGGAAAGAGGAGTTGCCAGCTCTAATCACACAGGTGATGGAGTCGCTACTCCTAGCCAACGCATGATCCTCAGAGTTCTCAAATCCGGTTGCAGCCGGATCTCATTTTCCAGGGCATTCGTACGGCACGCAGTATTGGTCAGTTATACCCTTGGTCTCCCTCTGACTTGGACTGTTGGCTGACATACCTGACAGTTGATGCATTATGGCCAAGGTCACCAGGCATACCACACTTCCGGTTGAGGGCGGAGCGGCACTCTGCGACTAGCAAGACCTAAAGAGTTGGGAGTCTGCTAAAGACGGGTTTTTTCTTCGCCCGCTATTTCCTTCATGCAGGGGTGTGCGGAGGTCTAGCAGCTCGGGCCTCCCTTCGATGGATTCAGCAGCTTCCAGGTGTTCCCGAGTTGGTTCGTTTAGAATCCATCGCTGCATTCCGGGCAGAGGCCTTCTGTGATCTCTTGCGGCTGTCAGCTCGCTTCCTAGTGCCGGTGTCGGTAGCTCGGAGATGGCTCTGCCTGCGTCAATGGGCAGCGGATGTTGCTTCATTTAAAGGCTCCAGCGTTTAGATGCCATTCGTCCCGGTCTACCGTTGGAAGGAGGACTGGGCCGTTACCCTGTCTATTTTGGGATGCTTCAGGTCCTGGATTTTCTAGGAGCTTGGTTCGACACTCGTCGGGGATGGGTGTTTCTAACTCAGGAACACTTTCAGAAGATCTCTCTTCAGCTCCGCCGCTGCTTGGATCAAGCGGCGCCTCGGACTTGGGGCTACCTTCAACTCTTGGGGTCCATGGCAGCAACGATAGCCCTCGTTCCGTGGGCAAGAGCACACATGCGCAGCTTGCAGACGGCGCTTCTATCTCGTTGGTCGCCGGTATTGGAGAGTTATCGAATCCGGTTGCCTCTGCTTCCGCCGGTGCGCCGCAGCCTCCGCTGGTGGCTTCAGGCACACAATCTTCTACGGGGGGTCCCTCTGGAGTCTGCGCTGGATCTTGGAGACGCCAGACACCAGCCTCTCCGGTTGGGGAGCGCATTGCGGCTTGGCCTTGGCGCAGGAGAGCTGGTCACCTCGCGAAGCCCAATGGTCTATCAGTCGTCTCCAGACGCGGAAGGTGCGCTTAGCCCTTCTTCAGTTTCAGCCTCTTCTGTGGCGGCGTGCGGTTCGCATCCTGTCCGACGCCACGACAGTTGCTTACCTAAACCGCCTAGGCGGCGCGAAATGTCCAGGTGTCTCACAGGAAAGGCGTTTGCTCCTCCCGTGGGCGGAGAAACATCTTCAGGCTATCGGCGCAGCACATCGCAGGCATGGACAATGTGAAAGCCGATTTTCTCAGCCGGCGCTCTCTGGATCCCGGGGGCTGGGCTCTGCAGCCGGATGCGTTCCAGTCCATTGTTCACCTGTGGGGACTACCGACCATGGATCTAATGGCTACGGCGCAGACTGCCAAGGCTTCGCTGTACTTCAGCCATTGGAGGGACAAGGGAGCGCACGGCATAAATGCTCTCTCTCAGCCGTGGCCGACTCATCTTCTCCTGTATGTTTTCCCTCCCTGGTCCATGATATGCATGGTTCTCCAGCGACTCTGAGAGCATCGCGGCCCAGTGCTCCTGCTGGCTCCGAATTGGCCTCGCGGACCATGGTATGCAGATCTCTTCCGTCTGTCTCGGGCGTCGCCGCTCCGCCTCGGGGCGTTTCTCGGCCTTCTGATTCAGGGACCAGTGGAGATGGAAGACCCGGCTCCTTACTCGCTTACGGCCTGGCTATTGAACGCCGCCGGTTAGCTCGCAAAGGCTATTTGCCTAGCGTGGTCGTGACGCTTCTCACGGCGCAGCGGTCTACCACGTCGTTGGCTTATGCTCGGGTTTGGCGTCTCTTGACGGTTGGTGTTCGCGAAATAACCTTTCTCCCTGGCGTTGCGGTGTCCCGGACATCCTGTCCATTTTACAGGCCGGAGTGGATAGGGGATTAGCGCTCGGTTCCTTGCGAGTACAAGTGGCCGCTTTAACTTGTTTTCGGGGTCCTATAGCGGGGCGATCAATAGCTTCGCATTCGGACGTGTCTCGGTTCCTCCGCGGAGTTAGGTCCTTCCGGCCTCCTCTACGTTCGCCTGTACCGGCGTGGGCTCTCGCGCTTGTCCTCTGTGCCCTCGTTGCTCCTCCCTTTGAGCCTCTGAGGGCCTGTTCTCTTAAAGATTTGACTCTGAAGGCAGTCTTCTTGGTGGCCCTAACGCCGTATTTCTGAGCTCCAGGCTCTCTCGTGTCGAGATCCCTATCTCTCGATTTCCTCAGAAGGCACGCAGGTGAACTGTCCCTTCCTTTTTGCCCAAAGTGCTGACGCCGTTCCCTGTTAACCAGCCTTTTTTCTTTCCGTCTTTTCCAAAGGCGCAGTGTGACAGTGGTCGGTCTCCGTTGCGGGCGGTGGACCTTAAGAAGGTTATTTTTCGGTATCTGAGGGTCACAAAACCCTTCCGTATGACTGATCCTCTTTTGTCTTGTTCGCGGGTCCTCGTCGGGGATCCGCAGCCTCCAAATCTACCATTTCTAGATGGGTTAGGGAGGCCATTGAGGCGGCGTACCTTCTTCTGGGAGAGCCAGCTCCACCAGGACTCCGTGCTCACTCCACTCGGGCGCAAGCAGCTTCGTGGGCTGGGAGGTCTCATGTGGCCCCTCTCGATATTTGCCGGGCGGCGAATTGGTCATCGCTGTCCACCTTTGTCAGTCATTATAGGTTGGACGTTCATGCCCATCAGGAGGTCCATTTTGGAGCTGCTGAGCTGTCGGCGGCCTTGCCCCCCCTTGAAAGCAGGTAGCTTGGGTACTGCCCGTTTGTCTGGACTGGTCTAGCAGTATGACTTGGAAGGAGAAATTTCACTTACCGTTAATTTCCTTTCCTGGAATACTGCTAGACCAGTCCAGGACCCGCCCTGCTGTCTGTTGGAGTGCTGCTGGTGTGGTGCAGCCGCCGACCGCGGTTCTTCTCTTTGCCAGTATGCCTCGCCATGGGCAGTCCATGGGTTCGTAGGTGGATACTGTTTTCAGCTCTAGAGAGTTCTTCGACTCCCTTGTATATAGTTCACTTGAGACCCTCTGGGGTGATGTTACAGTTCATGTTGCATTAGCTTGTGGATGTTACTGAGGGAGACCCCTAGGGGTAGGATTATATCACCAGGCTCCAGCCTATCAGAGCTCTGGTAGAATTCTCTGTCTCCAAGATCTGCTGGCAGGGGTGCATAACCCGTTTGTCTGGACTGGTCTAGCAGTATTCCAGGAAAGGAAATTAACGGTAAGTGAAATTTCTCCTTCCTAACTTGGGTAACGCCCACATCTTCAACTTTTCTTATTATTATTCTTCCTCTTCTGGGACTGCTTAATCAACATGTCGTGTATTCAGTGCAATAACTGTGGTACTTTCATTCAAAGAAGAATCATTTGGAGCCTAAGAGCTTGTCCTATATGCCTTAAGTCAGCTGCCATGCATGAAGAACTGACTCTACTAAGGAAAGACCTAGCAGCCATGCATAAAGAGGTGTCTCTACTGAGGGAGGAACTGGCTGAAAGGAAGCGCACCTCTTCTAGGATACAAATTGAACAAAGTCCACCACCGCTCCCACAAAGAATCAAACACCCCAGGAACAAATGGATCACAGTGGGTTCCGGAAGATTGCGACCTGTAACGCAGAGACATCCTACACATCAAGAGATATCCCTGCAAAATGCCTTCTCTGCCTTGGCTAATGAGGATGCCCAATCCAAAGAAACTGAAGGGCCCTTAAATTAGTCAGACAATGCCCAATCTCCTGCTAAAGCACCAAATATGAAGAAAACCTCACCAAACAGAAAACGATTACTACTTGGAGATTCCATCATCAGAGGCACCAACTTGGGAACACAGTTCAAAGGAGAGAAGATAGTCATGTGCCTACCAGGCTCTTCAGCCAGCAGGAATACAAACCAAGTTGTTGAAATACTTAGCGCAAAAAGTGAGCACTCCAAACCTGATGTTATTATCCACTTGGGCACAAATGACCTGGCTAGAAACAGTGCCTCTACAGGCCAAAAGGACTTCCAATCTCTGGGAGAGAAACTCAAGCCCATTGTTAATACTTTTGCATTCTCAGAAGTTCTACCTGTTCTTGGTAAGGGGACCAAAAGGCTGCATCGCATTAACAGCTTTAATACATGGCTCCAGACTTGGTGCAAACAAGAAGGATTCAGATTTATTGGCAACTGGGACAACAGATGGACCAACAAGAGACTATACTGTGCTGATGGACTACATCTCTCTGTCGCAGGGAAAAGAAACCTAAGTGAAAAATTCAGGCAGTATGTGGATATGCATTTAAACTAGGAAAAGGGGGTGACGGATGTGGAAGGTCAACATCTGCATGAACAACATCAGAAACAGGCGCACTCTTAAACCACATATCAAAAACAAGTGGGAAGAAGTGGGCAGAATAAAATCAATGCAAAATACACACAAGCCAGGTAAATGCTGGAAAGCAATGAGCACAAATGCTCGAAGCTTAGCCAAAAAAATTCCAGACCTGGAAGCCCTAATGGTGGAAACAGATTTGGACATCGTGGCCATTACAGAAACATGGTTTAATGAATCGCATGATTGGGATATAGCCATAGCTGGCTATAATCTATTCAGAAGAGACAGAGAAAATGGAAAAGGAGGAGGAGTAGCCTTGTATGTCAAAAGCAGTATTAAAGCTACTGAAATGCAGGGAACATGGAGAAAAGAAGAAGCGCTCTGGATTGCGTTGGAAAGAGGAGATGGCACTGTCATCCATATTGCTGTAGTCTACAGACCTCCGACTCAAATTGAAGAGAGAGATAATGAATTGATTATAGATATTGCCAAGATAGCAATAAAGGGGGAAGCAATCATATTGGGTGACTTTAATCTACCTAATGTGGATTGGATTACTCCTGCACATCTGGAAAGAAGTAAAAAAATTGTGGATGCTCTCCAAGATGCATTACTTAGACAAATGATGATGGAACCAACCAGGGAAAGCTCAACGCTGGATGTAGTGCTCACCAACAGTGATAACGTGTCAAATGTCTACGTGAGTGCCTCTGTGAGCAACGACCATCACACGGTGTGGTTTGAGATAAAAGCCATGGTACAGGCCAATCATAGCAAGCTCAAAGTCCTAAACTTCAAAAACACTGACTTCAATAAAATGGCCGAGTACGTGAAGGAGGAGATGACGGGGTGGAAGGAGATAAGGGAAGTGGAATTGCAATGGACTAAACTAAAGGCGGCAATAAAAGGGGCAACAGATAAATATGTAAGAAAAATAAATAAAAACAAGAGGAGAAGGAAACCTATTTGGTTTTCCAAAGAGGTGGCTGCTCAAATAAAGGCAAAAAACACAGCTTTCGCAAAATTCAAAAGCTTGCAAACAGAAGAACACAGAAATGAATACAGGATCAAGCTCAAAGTGTCAAAAAGAGAAATAAGGATAGCAAAATCAAAGGCAGAGGAAAAGATGGCTAAAGATGTTAAAGGTGGCGACAAAACTCTTCAGGTATATTCAGGAAAGGAAGAAGATCAGAGTTGGAATTGCAGGACTCAGAAGTGCTGGGAAAGGACTCGTGGAAAGTGACACTGAAAAAGCAAAATTGCTAAACAAATACTTCTGCTCTGTTTTTACTAAAGAGGATCCTGGAGATGGACCAGCTGTGACTCCCAAATATAAAAATAGGAATGAAGTAGATACCACACCATTCACAGAAGATGAGGTGTTAGAACAGCTTGCTAAACTGAAAGTGGACAAAGCCATGGGACCAGATGGGATACATCCCAGGATACTGAAAGAGCTTAGAGAGGTTCTTGCAGGACCGTTAAAGGATGTCTTCAACAGATCCTTGGAAACAGGAGTGGTTCCTCAGGACTGGAGAATGGCTAATGTTGTACCTCTACACAAAAGTGGTGACAGGGAAGAAGTGTCAAATTACAGGCCCATGAGCCTTACCTTGGTGGCAGGAAAAGTAATGGAGGCACTCCTGAAAGAGCGAATAGTGAACTTTCTCAAAACCAACAGGTTGCAAGATCCAAGGCAACATGGTTTTACCGAAGGATGGTCTTGCCAAACAAATCTGATTGAGTTCTTTGATTGGGTAACCAAGGAACTAGATCTGGGGCATGCAATGGATGTCATCTATCTGGATTTCAACAAGGCCTTTGATACTGTTCCTCATAGGAGGCTTGTCAATAAACTCAGTAGCTTGGGGATGGGTCCCAAGATAGTAAACTGGATTAGAAATTGGTTGACTGACAGACAACAGAAGGTGATGGTACATGGAGCTCACTCGGATGAGAGGAAGGTGATTAGCGGGGTGCCTCAGGGTTCGGTCCTGGGCCCGGCACTGTTCAATATTTGTGAGTGATATTGCTGAAGGACTGAATGGAAAAGTCTGTCTTTTTGCAAATGACACAAAAATTTGCAACAGAGTGGACTCCCCCGAGGGAGTGGTTAACATGAGGAAAGATCTACAAAAGCTGGAAGACTGGTCTAATGCTTGGCAACTACGATTTAATGTGAAAAAGTGCAGTGTCATGCACTTGGGTAGCAGAAATCCAAGGGAAAAGTACACGATAGGGGGTGAGAGGTTGGTATGCACGGTTCAGGAGAAAGACCTTGGTGTGATTATCTCTGATGATCTCAAGGTGGCAAAACAGTGCGACAAGGCGGTGGCAAAAGCCAGGAGGATGTTGGGCTGCATACAAAGAGGGATTACCAGCAGAAAGGAAGAGGTACTTATGCCACTGTACAAGTCACTGGTGAGGCCTCACTTGGAATACTGTGTTCAGTTTTGGAGACCATATCTTGCAAAAGATGTAAAAAGACTGGAAACTGTTCAGAGAAAGGCAACCAAAATGATTTGGAGCCTGCATCAGAAGCCTTATGAGAAGAGACTTGAAGACCTAAATATGTATACTTTGGAGGAGAGGAGGGACAGGGGAGATATGATTCAGACCTTTAAATACTTAAAGAGAAATGATGAACAAACAAACCTCTTCCAAAGACGGGGAAGCTGTAAAACTAGAGGGCATAACATGAAGCTGCAAGGTGGTAAATTGAAAGGCAATGTCAGGAAATATTTCTTCACTGAAAGGGTGGTGGATGCTTGGAATGCCCTCCCAATGGAAGTGGTGGGGGAAAACACGGTGATGGAATTCAAAACGGCATGGGACAAACACAGTGGATCCCTTTACAGCAACAGAATAAAAGCAAAATAAATGGTACCATCTAACTTCTGAACTATCTAGCGTCTCAACAAATAAGGGTGTCCTACATGGAGTGGTGGGTTCACCCCTAAACAAAAACAAAAACATGGGGAGGGGTGGCCTGCACAGAGCGACAGGTGCACCTACTCTTGCCATCTTGCTGGGCAGACTAGATGGACCATGCTGGTCTTTATCTGCCGTCACTTACTATGTTACTATGAGTGCAGAAGCAGGCCTTGCCTCTCTGCAGCTGCGCTGCCTGGGTATAATGAGAGCCCTGCGAAGATAGGTGAATTAGGCATCATCCTTTAGGAGGTCAGACCATCAGTTCTGTTCTGTTTGGCGGGCCACGCAGAAGTAATGCGGCAGCTAAGACGTCCCTTTACAGATGGATCAGAGAGGTAATGGTGTCGGCATACACCTGGAAAGGTAAAGCAGTGCCGGTGGAGTTGTGGGCGCATTTCACGAGAGCTTAGGCAGCCTCGTGGACAGAGTATAGTTTGGTTCCACCAGGGAAGATCGGTAGGGCGGCGCCGTGCTCGTCGCTGCGTACTTGCTCTAGCTTTATTGCCTGGATGCCCAGGTGGCGGGGGACGCTAGTTTTGGATCGGCGGGGCTTCAGGCCGGTTATGCGAGTCCCTCCCATTAGGTTAACTGCTCTAATACATCCCAGAGGTGTGGGACTGGACTGGAGGGATGATAAGAAAAGAGAAATTAGACTTACCTGCTAATTGTTGATCCTTGAGGAACCCCAGTCCAGTCTTGGAACCCTCCATGAGTGCTTTTTGTGATAATCTGTGCACATCCTGGTCCTAAAGCTGGTTCCTTCGAAGGAGGAAGTGCCCAGGATGAGCTGAGGAGTGGGATGTGTGTTTGGGGGCGGACTGGAAGAGCTGTCGGTTGCATGCTCCCCGCCAGTTGCAGTCACTCAGACACTCAACAGGTAGGTCTCCTCATCCTGGAGGGGGAATGGGGTATCCTTCCCAGGGGATGGATGGGGTACTAGTTTATTTGGGCATAGAGGTGTTTGTGGCATGTTTATCTACTGAGCTGTTGTTCCTGTGAGTCTGCTTTGTCAGTAGGTAGTGGGGTTGGTAGGCAGTGTCAGCTGCATAAGTACACTGGTGTCATCAAAAGGATGATATGCTCAGCCTCCAAGCTGCTGGAGGAGGTACACTACCCAGAGGTGTGGGATTGGACTGGAGTTCCTCAAGGAACAATTAGCAGGCAAGTTTAATTTCTCTTTTCTGTTTAACGATGCCTCATACACCCCTTGCTGCCATAACAAGACGCACTTTACCATCTCTCTTCCAACTCTTCCACCCTCCGCAGACATGTTTGAATTTGCAATTGATGGGACATCAATGGTGAATGGAGACATTGAGGGGGTGGCGGGGGTTCTAGCCACTGGCTCCTAAGATTATGGCTTGACTCCTAAATCCAAACAAAATTAGTTGAGTCCTGCCCTAGGGAAAGGCTAGGATCATTTATAATCATTATTCTGAACCTCAACACATCCACCTCTCCTCTAGATCCCTGCCCAGTCAACTGGATTGGGATGACAAGGAAACAACTAATGCCCACACTACTGAACATCACACAACTGACACTAACACAGGAATACATACCCTCAAACATGAAGAATTTCTCCATAAGACCAATACTTAAAGGGAAAAGCCTGGAAACCAAAGACCCCAGCTCCTACAGACCGATATCAAGCCTTCCTTTCATAACTAAGATGATCAACTGGAACACCACAATACAAAAGGCAGCAGCCCCAACCCACTCTCACAGAAGGCCACCTCAGAGGACCTCAGAAAAATGGTTCACTCATGATCTAGCAAAATTGAAAAAGCAGCTAAGGAAACATGAACAAAAATGGAGATCTACTAAAACTCCAGAAAACAAAACCATCTACATGTCAACAATTACAGGGAAACAATTAACAAAGCAAAAAAAGCCTACCACTCTAGAAAACTAGTAATGCCTTCAACCGACCACAAGAACTATTCAAGATTGTCAAGTCACTGTCCAGAACTACCCAGAATGATTCAAATATAATTACCATAAACACCCAAACTCTAGCAAAATACTATGAAAACAAATTAAGAAAGAAAAACACTATAGTCCCCATCACATATTCTATATCTCCCACAGATACCAACGCATGGCACACTTTTCACCTAATAGATCAAAAACTACTACCGAACACCAAAATTAATACCACCACCTCCCCTCTAGACCCCTGTCCAGTTGCCTGGATCAAGGCAGCTAAGACTGAGCTAGCTCTGTACCTCCTCCAAATTGTCAACCAATCCTTACTCCAAGGAACCATGCTGAATGAACTTTAAACACACCATGATACAACCAATTCTAAAAAATAAAACCAATGATAAGCAAGACCCTACACTATGGACAATTTGTAGCTAAAATAATTGAGAAGGTAGTCCATACTCAACTTCAGGACTTCATAGATATCAATGCTCCGTTAGATGACCAACAATTTGGCTTCCGCCCATTCCATGGCATAGAATTGCTCCTTCTAGTTCTCTTTGACACTCTCATACGTGGCATGGACAATATAAAGCAGGCATTCATCCTCATATTTCTGGGCATTTCTGCTGCGTTCAACAATGTCGACCACAACACTCTACTATCTAGACTTGATCAAATTGGAATCAAGGGAATAACCTATCAATGGTTTAAATCCTATATCTCTGACCGAATACAGCAAGTACAAATAGGCCATGAAACATCCTCCACATTCAAACAAGAACAAGGAATACAACAGGGATCTACCCTTTCAGCACTCTTGTTTAATCTCTACTTACAACCAATCTGCAGTATATTCAAAAAATTCAAGGTGTGCTACCATATCTATGCAGACGATATCACGCTTTATCTCCCCATAGATAGGCTGAACACATTACAACAAGTAATGGCATCATGTATCAAGGAAGCTGAGGTCTGGCTAGCATCAAATAACCTAAGCATTAACTTAAAAAAAACTGAAGTGTTTTCCATCTCAAGAAACGTGAACTTCATACCCCCACTGATATTTATAATACAAGATACAATACTTCCAGTGAAAAAGGAAGTAAGGTACCTCAGCGTTTTACTTGATCAATCGCTCTCCATGACAGCACATATAAAACAGATCGTTTTTATTGTTGTTAAGTGCTGTCGAGTCAGTGTCGACTCATGGCGACCCTCTGGAGTTGTCCTAAATTGTGTTCGGTCTTCAGTCAGGCAGCTCATTGTTGACAGAATGGCACCAGTAGCTACTATTATTGTATCGATCCATCTCATTGCTGGTCTTCTTCTTTTGCGGTGACCTTCTATCTTGCCAAGCATGATGTCTTTTTCTAATGATCTCTCTCTTTGCATGATGTGTCCAAAGTATGAAAGTCGAAGTCTTGTCATCTGAGCTTCTAAAGAAAGCTTAGGTTTGATCTCTAGTACTGACTGGTTTGTTCTTCGGGCAGTCCACGGTATACGCAGTATTCACTGCCAGCACCATAGTTCAAAGGCATCAATTTTCATCTCCAGGAACAAGCAGGAATGTAGTCTTCACATATGGGTGACGTCGGTACCGACGGAGCCCACGCGGGAATGCTCCCCAGTATCCAGTAGGAAAGCTTTTGGGAGCATCTCACTGCGCCTGCGTAGCTGCCTTTCCAGCTCTCCCTCCTCAGTTCTTCATTTTCCGCGGACCCGACGAAGCAATTTCTGTCACCGCAGAAAATTTGTTCTTTTTCTTATTTTTTGTGGTTGTGTCTGCCTTCCCATCGATGCTGGTACCAACCCCATTGGCACTTTCTTTCTTTCTTTAAAAAGAAAAAAAATTTACTGAGGGAAGAAAACTTTCTTCCTTCAGGACGCATCGACGCCATCTTAGGCTTTGGTCTTTTCCTTTTTCCCAAAATGGAAAAACCAGCCAGTGGCAAATGTGGCAGTACAATTTCAACCACGGACACCCATGACTGCTGTCTAAAATGTTTGGGACCAGATCATCAACTGTCAGAATGTCCTCTCTGTAGGAAGATGACAAAGAGAGGCCTACAGAACACAGCTGCGAAGCTGGTTACCCTCTTTGCCACCAATGCAATGTCGGTAACATCAATGTCATCGAGAGCTTCATCTTCCTCTCAAGGATGTCAGGTATCGAAATCTAGGTCTTCATCTCCAAGGGTAGATCTCCTTCTAAGCATTGAGATGCCTTGGGTGTTGCCCTGGAGAGGGACACACCGGCCAAACAACCCCGGCGGGAGGTCCTTGCCTCCAAAGCCTTAGTGGGGTCCCAGGATGCTCTTGAGGCCTCCACCTCCGGAGAGCTCTTGGTGCCATGCTGAGGGATCATGGCCCGCAACTCCGGTACCGATACCCAAGCATCAGCAATCTCCATGGGTCAACATATCCTGGCTACAGAGCGGAGCTTAGCGGCTGTACTGGAGGCCTCTGTACCAGTAAAGCCTTTACAGTCGATTCCTCAGGCATCGGTAACAATGACAATACCGAAAGAGCCTGCATCGACATTTTTGCCGCTTATCACGCCAGCACCCATGCTGGCCCTTGAATCTGTTTCTGATACTGAGGTTCCGGCACCGCAACTTTCAGATACCAGCTTCGAGCAGTATTGAGTACGTGCAGAGTGCTCGATACAGAGTGCTCGGGGTTTGTCCATAACGGTGACTTCAGAGAAAGAACCTAGGGCTAAAGAGCTTGAAATCCTTCAATACCCTGCAGCCCCAAAGGAAGCTGCTACTCTCCCTATTCATCGAACATGACCTTATGCTTCATATGTGAGAGACACCTCTAACCATCTCTCCACATACTCGACAACTCGATACAATGTACCGGGTACCGGAGTGTCCCGGCTTCAAGAAGACGCAATTACCACACCATTCCATGGTGGTGGAATCGGCAATGCGTCGAATAAAAAGTGCTAAGACACATTCCTCGAACTTTCCAGGCAGGGAATCAAGAACCCTTGATGCTTTTGGTCGTTGATGTTATCAGGTCTCCATGTTATCGGCCAGAATCAGTTCCTACATACTCTGTATGGGTATGTTCCTTAGGGAGGTGGCTAAGGATTTGGAGTTGATGGTTCCTCTTCTCCCTGATGACAAGAGAGCTGATTATCTCACCCTTGTGAAGCATGCCCAAAGTGTTTCCAAATTTGTTAACAGGGCAACTTTCAACTATTTTGAATGCATCAGCAGAACTTCAGCTATATGCATTGGTGCACGCAGGATTGCTTGGCTCCAAACGTCTGATCTTGGGTTCAAGATAAGCTGGGTAATATATCTTGCACGAGTGAACATCTTTTTGGCAAAGACTGGCAGGATAAGGCTTCTCAGGTAGAATCTGAGAACACCACTCTTAATAGAATTTCAAGATCTATTGCCAATCCAGCTAAGAAAAAGACATCAAAGAAACCTTTTTTCAATAAGAAAAAGATATACTACCCTTCTTACAGCTCTGCGGTGCAACCTCCCATCCATGCTCCCTAGAAGGGGCAGCAGCAATGAAAACAGCAGAGAAAGGCTCAGACTCCCAGGTCTCAGCCACCCCAGCAGACCCAACCTCCTTAGGATCTTTACTCCTTTCTGGAGAACATAGCCGTCCTGCCTCTGGAGATTCCAGATTCCATCAGCATTCCCGGCAGACTATGTCACTTTGCCCACAGATGGCATCTTGTAACATCGGAGCACTGGTCTCTCTCCATAATACGGAAAGGGCACAAACTTCACTTCCGAAGTCTACCTCCCCCCCCCCCCCCCAGTCTCCTCCAAGAGAATTCAGTTCTCAAACCCCCCCCCCCTCACCACTCTGTTTTTGCAGGAGGTCACCCCCCTTCTCTCACAGGGTGCAATAGAGGAGGTGCCACACTCCCAGCAAGGTCTGGGCTTCTATTCTCCTTACTTCTTCATTCCAAAAAAACAGGAGGATACAGGCCCATTCTGGACCTCAGAGAACTGAACAAGTATCTACTTTGGGAGAAATTAAAAATGATCTCCCTAGGTACTCTTCTCCCCTATCTCCAGAGTCAGGATTGGCTCTCTTTTCTAGATCTAAAGGACGCATATACTCACATTCTTATTCACGCAGAAGACAGAAGATTCCTGCGTTTCTCCAGGACCAAGCAGGAAGTCAGTCCTCACATATGGGTGACGTCGGCGCCAACGGAGCCCTCGCGGAGCAATTTCCCCAGCTTTCAAAGAAAGCCTTTGGGAATTGCAGCGCGCATGCGCGGTCCCCTTCCCGCCCAAGGGTGCCATCTTGCTCAGTCTTCTTTTTTCCGCGGAGCCCTACAGACGCTGTTTGTGATCGCCGCTGAAAAAGTTGATTTAATTTACTATTCTTTTCTCGGTTCGACGCTGGATCCTTTTCCTGCCCGGACCTGATACACCGGTATCGAGTCCGTTCGTTATTTTTTCGGTTTTTTTCCTTCGTGGCTAGCGTTCGCGCCATTTTTTCTTTTTTCACTGGCAGCCCTGTCTTTTGACCTCGCAGGGGCCCTTTTTCCCCCGATGGCTGCCAGCGGGTTTAAAAAGTGTGATCGGTGTAAGAAACTTATGTCTCTTACCGACACACACGACTGCTGCCTCCGCTGCCTCGGACCCGATCATTACCCGATGATCTGTGGTCCGTGTGGCAAGATGTCCTCAAAAGCATTGAGGAGTCGGCAGCAACAAAAAGAAAGAATCTTCTCTGACTCCGCGTCCGGCCGGGCCCGGACTTCATCAGAGGCTTCGACGTCCCGGGACTCCGATCCTGAGCATCGTCGGAGTTCCTCTGAGCGGGGGTCTCCTGCCCGGGAACATCATAGGAAGAAGAAACCCACGAGGGCGGCATCGGTGGACGCTCCTGGTTCCTCGAGGGCCAGATCGCATAGCCCCGATAGCCGTCCCGGGTCTTCGGAGTCGGAGAGACCTTCGAAACATCCTCGTCTCGAGATGGAGTCTCCTGGACACGTGAGTACTGTAGTCCTCGTGGACTCACCTCCGAAGGAGCCGACGTCGGGCCCGACGCCATCGGGGCCCGAGTCGGGGGCTGCTGGGTCTCCTGAGCTGGGTCTCAGGTTGACGGCCTTGGAGAGCAGTTTGGCTGCCTTCATGGACCAGCAGCGGGCATTGATCGCTGGCCTCGCCGGTGCATCTGCCCCGGCCACCGGGACGTCGACGTCCAAGTCGACCCCGGAGACCGAGCCGATCCTCGAGTCCATGCGAGCTCGAGTCGATCCTCGGTCGCGGTCTCCCTCGGCCTCCCGTTCGGGACCGAGGTCGTCGACGCCGACACCCTCGGCATCGGGGCGGAGGGCATTGGTGCCTGCCCGACCGGAGCCGCTCGATTCCTCCTCCGAGGAGTCTGCCTGGGAAACGGAGGACGAAGAGTCACCTGGTACTTTTCGGACTCGGTGCGTCCCATCGGACTCGCCTGAGTCCGAACCTCGGAGACGGTCCCCCCCGGAGGATACCCGGTTCTCGGACTTCGTGCGGGATATGGCCAAGGCCTTGGCATTCCCCGCGGATCCCGAGGAGGAGCCTCGAGCCGAAGAGCTCAATGCCCTCCAGTATGACTCTCCCCCGAAGGAGGCCTTTACTGTACCGGTTCCTCCGATGCTGGAGCGACTTCTCTTCCGCATGTGGGAGAGCCCGGCATCGGCGCCGGTGTTAAGCAAGTGGGTCGATTCCATTTATCGAGTCCGCAAGAGCCCCGGGTTCCAAAAGGCACAACTACCGCACCATTCCATGGTGGTGGAATCGGCCATGCATCGACTCAAGAGTCAGAAGATGCACTCCTCGGTGCCTCCCGGCCGGGAGGCCCGGAACCTGGATGCCCTCGGTAGGAAGTGCTTCCAGGGCTCTATGCTTGCTTGTCGAGTCTAGACCTACCAGCTCTATATGGGCATGTATCTCCGAGACCTGGCAAAAGAAATTGCCGGGTTCTCTGCTGGTCTCTCTCCGAGGAACCTTTGCAGAGGTTCCAGGCCTTGTCCACTGGCATTCGAGAGTGCTCGAAGTTTATCTCTCGAGCAGCCTACGATGGCTTCGAAGCATCGGCTCGAGTAGCCGGAGCTGGCATCGGTGCCCGCCGACAGGCTTGGCTTCAGTCATCCGACCTCGAGCCATGGGTACAGGACAAGTTGGTCGATGTCCCCTGCAGAGGTGAAAACCTCTTTGGCAAGCCCATGGCTCAAAAAGCTGCACAGATCGATACCGAGACTCTGACCAGGACTAGACTGTCCAGAAAAACCTCTGCCCCTTCTCAGAAGAAGAAGGGCTCGGGGAAAAAGCCCTTTTACCCGAGGAAGGCGGCTGCCTATAAACAATACCCTCATTATCAGGCCTCAGCAGCTCCCCAACAGAGTCAGCAGGCCAAGGGACGGGGTAATGGGTCCCGTAGGCAGCAGGCCCCCAAGCCTACAACACCGGCCCCTGCTCAGCAGGGTGGGGGTTTTTGACTCCATCAGCATAGCCTCTTCCCCTCCGCTGGTTTCTCTCAGCACAGGAGGCCGGCTGGTCCACTTTGCCCACAGGTGGTCAGCCATCACATCAGATACCTGGGTGCTTCATATAGTTCAAAAAGGCTATCTTCTACACTTTCACCAGGTACCTCCCTCCTACTTTCCAGGGGAGCCTCCAAGACTCCCTCTGCACAGGGACTTACTCCTTCAGGAGTTGGCAAGTCTTCTTCAGGAACAGGCTGTGGAACCGGTGCCCCACCACCTGAAAGGTCAAGGCTTTTATTCCAGGTACTTTCTGATACCAAAACGAACAGGAGGCCTCAGACCCATCCTGGACTTGTGAAACCTCAATAAGTTCCTGGCAAGGGAAAAGTTCAAGATGCTTACCCTTGGAATCCTGCTGCCCTACCTCCAGCAGGGAGACTGGCTATGCTCCTTAGATCTAAAGGATGCCTATACTCACATCCTTATTCATCCAGACCACAGACAATATCTCAGGTTTGTTGTGGGAGGAAATCATTACCAGTACAGAGTACTGCCCTTTGGCCTATCCTCCGCCCCCAGGGTGTTCACCAAATGCCTAGCAGTGGTGGCGGCCTATCTAAGACTTCAAGGCCTTTTTGTATTTCCATACCTGGACGACTGGCTCATCAGGGCCCAGTCTTCCCAAGAGGCCACTCAGGCCATTCATCGCACTGTGACTCTGCTCCAGCACTTGGGATTTGTCATAAACTTTGCAAAGTCCACTTTGCTCCCCTCTCAAAATCTCGAATTCATCGGTGCAAGGTTGAACACACTTCAGGCGCGGGCCTTCCTGCCTCTAGACAGGGCACACAGGCTCATGGATCTCGCCAGCCACTTTCGCAGCAATTCCCTGGTCTCTGCCAGGCAATTTCTGAGACTGCTCGGCCATATGGCTTCCACGGTCCATGTGACCCCCAATGCCCGCCTGAATATGCGACCTGCTCAGTGGTGCCTTCGCACTCAATGGCATCAGGCCACGGGGAGCCTGGCGGACTTAGTACAGGTATCCAACCTGCTGGTCTCTTCTCTGCGGTGGTGGCTTCATCTACCAAACCTGGTGCTGGGAGTGGATTTTCAATCTCCTCCGCCTTCTCAGGTGCTGACAACCGATGCTTCTCTCCTGGGTTGGGGAGCACATTGCCAAGGGACATGTACTCAAGGCCTCTGGACTCCTTGGGAGTCTGCTCAGCAGATAAACGTCCTGGAGCTCAGAGCCATCTGCCTAGCTCTGAGAGCCTTCTCCCACCTCACTTCTCACCAGTCTGTGCTGGTCCAGACGGAAATCAAGTTGCAATGTTCTATGTGAACAAACAAGGAGACACAGGCTCCTTCCTTCTCTGTCAGGAGGCACGGAGACTGTGCTCTTGGGCCGTCCTTCACGGCATCCTCCTCAAAGCTGTCTATCTCCCAGGTCAAGAAAATTACCTGGCAGACAGGCTGAGCAGGATCCTCCAACCTCACGAGTGGAGATTGGATCCGTTGGTGGTTCAGCAGATCTTTCTCAAGTGGGGCCTCCCCACCATGGATCTATTTGCCAGTCCCCTGAACCGGCAGCTTCCCAGATTCTGCTCTCGACAACCGCATCCTCTCAGAGTAGCGGCGGATGCTTTTCTGATTCCATGGTCCACAGGCCTCTTGTATGCCTTTCCTCCCATGCCACTGGTGTCTCGGACGCTCTTCAAAGTTCTCAGAGACAGAGCCTCGATGATCCTAGTAGCTCCCCGGTGGCCGAGACAATCCTGGTTCCCGCTTCTAATGCAGCTGGCGGTGGACACTCCTCTTCCTCTGGAGTTTCAACCTGATCTCCTGTCACAGGATCAGGGGACTCTCCTACACCCCAACCTCCGGTCCCTTCATCTGATGGCCTGGCTGCTGAAAGGGTAGTCCTTGCTCCCCTCCTGCTGCCTCGGGAGGTGGAAGAGGTCGTCTAGGCCTCCAGGCGGCCCTCCACCCGGAAGTCCTACGCTCTTAAGTGGCGTCGGTTCTCCGTGTGGTGTGCTCAGCAGTCTGAGAATCCCTTCTGCTTGGTAGCAGTGGTCTTGCAATATTTGCTTTCCCTCTCCAATCTGGGCCTTAAGTCCAACTCTGTCAGGGTCCATCTCAGTGCTCTCTCTGCGCATCATGCACCGGTGGATGGCAGGCCTCTTTCCAACCACCCTTTGGTGGCTCGTTTTCTCTGAGGCCTCCTTCTCCTTAAGCCTCCTTTGCGCCCACCAGCCCCTGAATGGGATCTGAATGTGGGCTTGCAGCGGATTACCTGTCTGCCCTTTGAACCTATGACTACCTGCCCTCTTCGTTTTCTTTCCTGGAAAACCTTGTTCTTAGTAGCCCTTATCTCTGCTAGGCATGTTAGGGAACTGCAGGCCCTAGTGTCTGATCCTCCTTACACTAGGTTCTACAGGAATAGGGTAGTCTTACGGACTCACCCTAAGTTTCTTCCAAAAGTGGTTTCTCCTTTTCATCTCAACCAGGAGGTGGTTCTTCCGACCTTCTTTCCCAGGCCGCACGCCAGCCGGGCTGAAATGGTCCTGCATACCCTGGACTGTAGGAGGGCCTTATCCTTCTACCTTGACCGTACGCGGGAGCATCGGAGGGCTGTTCAGCTCTTCGTTTCTTTTGACCCCAATAAGTTGGAGCTACCTGTCTCCAAGCATACTTTGTCCATATGGGTCGCTGACTGTATCGCCTGGGCTTATGGGGCGGCCGGCCTCTCGTTGCAGGGTCGAGTCACGGCTCATCGTGTCAGGGCGAAGGCTGCGTCAGTGGCTCATCTCCGCTCTGTTCCGTTGGCAGACATCTGCCGGGCCGTTACTTGGTCTTCAAGCCAGACTTTTGCGGCCCATTACTACCTGGAGAGGGAGTCCCGCAGGGACAGTGCTTTCGGTCAGGCAGTCCTCCATAATCTCTTTGAGGTTTAGGCAACTCCTACCCTCCGGCCCTGATGTTGGGCTACCGGTCGGGGGCGTTTTCAGAGAAGATTCCTTCCTTCTGTGCTACTGAGCTAGAGGGAGCTCATTTTTCCGCTTGAGGTCTCCGGTAGCATTAAGCTAGGGAGTCCCATATGTGAGGACTGACTTCCTGCTTGGTCCTGGAGAAAGAGTAGTTACTCACCTGTAACAGGTGTTCTCCAGGAGCAGCAGGAATCAGTCCTCACAACCCTCCCTCCTCCCCTCGGAGTTGCAGTCCTATCATTTCGTTTTTGCTCTTTCTTTTTTTTTGCTGTCTTTTAGCTATGTCATCAGACTGAGCAAGATGGCACCCTTGGGCGGGAAGGGGACTGTGCATGCGCGCTGCAATTCCCAAAGGCTTTC